>VZRN01002075.1:104275-133120 GCA_013397935.1 Dasyornis broadbenti
TTTTTTTTTTTTTTTTTTTTTTTTTTAATTTAAATGTTTCTTGGACAAATGCATGCTTTTGAAATGACATGTTGCAATGGAGTGCAGTTTTCTGGTATTTTACCCAGAAATCTTTATTATACCCTAATCTGATTGCCTTAATTTTGCAGGAAACAGGACTCTATCTGTATGGCCCTTCTGTGGCACATAAAGATGCAGCTGCTATAAATCACAGAAATGGTGACATTACTGAAGGGAGGGAGAGCTGCATGTAGCATTTTTCCTGACCTCTTTGTAAAAGAGTCAAGTCTAGAATTTAATGAAATGAAATCTCTTTCAAGGGAATCTGAATGAGGCTGCCTCTGGAGCACTGTTCTGGGGAAATTATTTCAGCTGGCCTCTGAGAAGATTTACACCTAGGTCTCCAGTGTCAGAAGTTAAGGTAGGCAGCATTCACTACCTGGAGACCTTCTTATCACTTCTTATCCTAAAGCCAGGAGCTGCCTCTGAAATTGCTTGAAGTAAAAATGTTTTAGGTACAGAAAAAGATATAAACAAATTAAATAAGAGCCCAAGATCACTATAACTTTCGTATCAAAAAGTATTAGCCTACCTAGAAATTTCCTGACTTTAGCAGAGAAAGAGATTAAAGTTGTTTTTCACTCAAAAAAAGGCCAAAGATGCAGTAAGTTATTTTCTTCATGTTAATAGTAATGGTTACTGTCTGTATTATAACATTTCTTGTACTAGGAACAACCTTTAGTCAGAAAACTGTTTTTCCCATAGTAAACAGCAAACTAGCATTTTTTGAGATATTGTTTTTATTAATTTGGGTATTTTTTTCTTCCAACTACTAACACCATCAATAAGAGAACAAATTTCAGTAAATAATTTGGGTTTTGCTTAACTACAAAAATTACACTCAAATAAATTCTCTCAACCAACTGAACTATTAACATTGTTTTATATTAATAAACCACTACCCTTTCATCAAGATAAAGCAAATGGTGCTTTTTCAGATCTTAGCAAATGCTAATAATACACCTAAATTAAATGTTTTGATGTATGCCCAATTTTGCTTAATATTAAAGAACTGTAATATTGTACAACTGTGTGAACATTTATTTGGTTAGGTGATCTTTAAAATCACACATTTAAACAGTTTAATTGAAGCTGGAAAAAAATACTATTTAGAGTATTCAAACATCTGAATATAATTATTTAAAAGGAAACTGCGAAACCTCTGGATTTCTATTAGACAGAAACACCTATTCTTCTGCATTACTGTAAATGGTCTAAATTCCTCACCAGAGAATATAGGCAGAAAGGTCAACAATTATGCAAAATAAATGATGGGTTTAGAACAATCACTATATCCAGCTGTCACAAAGTAAGCAGACTCTGTAAGCCTGCCTGCCAGGTGCAGGCCTCTTTTCCCTGTGGGGATGATCAGGACCTTCCAGAAAATGATGCAGTAAACAGTATTACTAGACACCCAAGGAAAATACCTACCAGTATGTTTGGAAACCTAAGGGCCCTAGATACATATACAGGAAAAAAATATTTTGGCAGATCAGTTTTATTAAAAATTTAATTATTTTTATTAAATGTATCTGTAGGAATAGTACAAAATTATAATCTAAAAATAATTACCTAAAAAATTTCAGGGTTCTTCTTTGTTGGATGAATCATATTCTGCCACATTTACCTCCACTATTCAATGACCTGCTTTCTTGTCACTGTTTGTAAAAAGTTGTCTAGTTATAAGTACAAGTACTGAGAGAATTAAATGCGAAGTACCATCCCATTAGAAATAATACTAGCCTCTTTGAAGGGACAAAATGGGTATTTTGTGACTTACATGTTCAATTTCTTTGTATTTTGAAGGATCAGTTTCACAGAGGGTCCTTCATACTCATCTGCTGCTTTTGAAATTTGCCTAGACGCTTCATCAAATACTTTTGAATAAAAGTATATCCTAAGGAAACTGGTTCAGTTAGGAATTCATGTTAACAGAAGGCTTCACTAAGATTATTGGTTCTCCATGCAACACAGTGAATCTTAAAATTTGGACCCACTCTCCCTACTAACAAATGACTTCCTGAATAATCATTCCCTCCCTTATTTATATTTTTTTTACCTTTTTGTACTCAGAAAAAATGAGGAAACATGGTCAGAGCCTAACATATGGTACATGGAGCTCTGCCAGCGCTCCTCTTTCTAATTTGAAATATCCTTCCTGCTGTTTAAATCTTTGGTCAGCCTTAAGAGTACTCAGCAATCCTCAGGAATCAGCTGTAGTGCTTTAGGAAATTAATACTAAAGGATGGTTAAAATCAGTGCAGAAATTCACCAGCTACATTATTTGTTCTATTTTCTTATTGATATCAAGGATCTAAAAGCAGGAGCTGCAAAAGAATAAAACATCCCAAAGTCCTTCTTGACCAGGAATGTGACAAAATATCTAAAGAGCTCAAGAGGCAAAGAAATACAACAGCAAGTTTGTAAGGGGTGGGTGCTTGTCTCTTTCTGCATCTGCCAAGCATTATTCAAAATGGGAGGTGAATCTAAAGGAGAGGAGAGAATGATTAGAAAATATTTTCCTGATGTTTCATGGCATCTCCTATCACTGGCTGCAGGGTGAACAGTGAGTAAAAGACCTATGGAAAGCCAGATCCATGTATCTAATGTGCCTGGAAACTCTACATTCTTAGGAATTATGAGAGCAAACTTTTGTAATGCTAAAGGAAGAAGCCTTACCAAGGATGAAAAACTAGAGTATCATTTTATTATCGTCCTAAATTAAAATTTAAAAGAAATAAAATAATAGAGGTGGAAGAAGTACAGGCTTAGGCAAAGATTTAAGATTGGATCAACATCTAGGTAAAGGGATAAGTAAAGACTACCTCTAAGCAGAAAGTTAACTAAAATTGTGAACACAACATTTAGTCCATAAGAAGTCACTGCTCTTACTGGGTTTGGTTGCTAGCAAAAGCAAGCTTCTGATGTTGCTCGAGCCTATAGCGCAAGCTCTGGTAACAGACAACTCTGATCATATACCTTCAGTTTGTCTGTCCTAGCAGCCTAGGATGGTGAGACCCGGTATTGCAGGGAATCACAGGGATACATTTAGAGGCTCTTATGGAGTATAATGAGGAAATTGCATGGCTTCTTTGGTTGGTAAGTATCTCTGTACAAATGTGTATCTGTTTGTGGACCAAAATCACTGCCATGTTCACTGAAAGTAGCACTCTGTAGTATTCCCATGAACCAGTAGCAACAGGCACAGCATTTTCCTGAGGGGAAAGACTAATCAAGGGTAACCCTGGCTTCTCCCCTTTTAAGTCCAAGAACAATATCATAAGCCCTAGAAGTACAATGGGGGACAAAAAAAAAGAGTTCTCAGATGATATTTTGGCAGTGTGACTTTCCCCTGGCTTCAGAATGATGAGAACAAGCTTTCATGCAGCCAGGTCTATTTTCCCCTAGCCAGAAAATAAAGGTCTCAGAGCTAAAATGTCACATTGCTTCTTATTTTCAATTTTCAGATTGTAGTCAAAAGCTGAGGCTGGCATTTTGTCTTGAACTCTGATAGTTGCAAGAAAACAAAGGAAAACACAAAGGTGTGAGGAATTAAGGGCAAAGTTTCCCTCAGATTTGTTTCCAGTTTCTGGATTTTGGTCACTGATGACTGTTACTGGGCCTTGTGCCACTCAAGCCTTTGGAGTACACATTGTCTATGCTGGCTGCAACCAGCCTTTTCCACAGTGCCATCAGGGTAAGGAGCACTGTGGGTTCCTGGCCTTTGACCATATGCACAGATGCTTCTAGTTGCTGTGTCAGCTTCTTCTGCCACCAAAGCTAATTTTTTTTTTTTTTCCTATCAGAAAGCACTAATATTCCCCTCTAACTGTCCCGAGGCTATAGATTGGGTGTTTTGTTAAATTAAATTAAATGCACCTTAGACATTTTGATCATCATAATTTTCCACATCAGTTTTAGAGTATTGCACATGAAGATCCTGATTAGACACTAATTTGTCTCCCAGAAATAAACAAATGCATGGTGACGCTTTTTAAAGACCTGACTTTTTGCCATAGAGAACTGTACTGGGACCAATTTTTTCACAAGCAATTGCAGTTTTGTTTAGGAGAGGTATTATCTGCCTTGTGCATCCCTCTGTTGTGTGAATCTTGCTCCAGTCATTTAGAGTTTCATCATTTCTGTTGGTGAAAATGAAGGAGAGAGTTAACTCATGATTTCAAGCCTCTGGTGAAAGCAGTGGCAAGTACCACACTCACACTGATAATCCTGCAAGTACAAACAATTTACAGAGGGTCAAAGGTATTATTCCTTAGTCTGAACAGCCTTCACTCTGAAATCAAGATGAGACATTGTGACAGCTATTCTTATTGCTGACTTACATAATTTTGGGGTAAGGATTTTGAACAAGCCAACAAATTGCAGTAGAGCAGATTTATTACTATTTCTACATTAATGTAAATTATTTGCATTTATGTCACATTTGTTACTTATATCATTGTAACTGACACAAAAAATGTCTGTGTGCTTGTAGTTGGTGTAGTTCTTCATGTAGCAGCTGTGAAACCCCATTCTTAAACATCATACCGAGGTAACCAGTACAGTTTATCAGTGTGCCAATAGTCAGCATGGATCAGCTTCCTCGAAAATACAACTGGATAACTATTTTCTCATATATGATTATCGTGAATTAAATAATTTTTAATGGCCTAGTGAAACGTGTCCCTGCTCAAGGCAGCAGGTTAGAACTGGATGATCTTTAAGTTCTCTTCCAACCCAAACCATTCTATGATTCTTTTGTAAAAGAAGCTCCTCTGTTCATTAGACACTATTTAGACCAATTACTTTTCGAGGCTGAATAGAAAATCGGGTTTAATGTTAACATTAAAATTTTCCAATACCACTTTTTATTGTGTGTAAATTTTCTCACTGAAAATAGAAAGATTTTAACTTAGATAGCATGAGGAAGAAGGCAGAAGAAGACAGAAGCTGCTTAAATTCTGATAAATCAAGATACCAGAGAACATAAGAGGATAAACCAACAGAAACAGTGTGCTGCCATATTTGCTCGTTACTAAGCATAGGCACTTCACAAAGATGATTTAGTAGCTGTTACTTCTACTACATGTCCCCACCATTTCCCCCTGTTTTCTCCCTGCCTCAGTGGAACACATCACATACAATTCTTCCGCTACTCTGCATTTTCTTTGTTTTCTTTTTTTCTGAAAGCAGGTTTCCACACCAGGATAACATTTAAATCTGGCTATGCAACTTTAGAGGAACACACAGCAGAGAAATGAATGTCAAATATGTGATGTATACCACAAGGCAGTCTTCTATCATTTATTTGCCATTGTGACTTGTTAGGGAAAAACAGAAGGATAAAAAGAAGAAATGGAAAAGTGTCATCAAAGTCACCAACATTTCTCTCTTGCAGGATTTCCCCAGGTGAAATTATTTTAATTTACAAATTTGCAAAGATAAAAAAGGCCCTGCTGTGAAAACCACAATATTCACTGTAGCGTGTGGTGTTGATGAGCTCCACCAGATGATAAAGCAAATTGAAATCTCACATTTCTAAGACCTTTCATTAGTGGGGGGAGAAAATCATGTGAAGAGTTATAATATAGTTAATGGTATTGCTGGGTTGATCTCACTAATTTTACAATTCTGTTACATGCATAGGTTATCATACTAATTAGCTTCATCTGGAATATTAGTCATCTTAATAGAAGGCTTTCTTGTTTCTTTTTACTTCAGTTCTAAAGCTTGCAGTTTGATGGCTTCAGACTGCAATAAAATTCACAAATCTCACAAAACAGATCAAAACCGGATAATTGGATTTTAAACAAACCATTCTGCTGTAGGCATGCCACCAAACGGAAAACAGCACAAGAGAACTATCCAGTATTCACCAGATTCAAGTATATGAGAGGTACACCTCAAAAATCAGAGGAAAATCTAGCAGGTGCAATAAACTGCTTTCCTCATATTTGTTGAGTTTTTTGGTTTTGTGGTTTTGGGATTTTTTTTGTAATCTTAGATTCATCTTGCAGACTGCTGTCACAACCAATATCTCTAAACATTAAACAGGATTTAAACTAAAGAGTTAAATTTTTAAAAAGTCGTATCACCAGCAGTGAGAGACTCTGACAGAAGGTAAACACTATATCTAGCTCTTCTCCTTGGTCTTCAGGCTTGCATTTAGCATCTACTCAACAATGAAAACACGTCCACATACAAAAAAACAGAATCCTGAAAAAAAACTGAAATAAATTCTACCAAAAAAATTAAAGTGGGGAATAAGTCTTTCATGGTTTGTTTTCAATTCCTTAATTGCTTTGCTCCTTTTTGGTGTTGATCCCAAGACTATTATAGCAAATACACAAGGGCAGAAAGCCGTTCAAAGAAATATCACCACTTTCAGAAAAAAATTTAGAATGCAGAGAGTTTTTATGGTTTAAAATTAAATTAAAAATTATGAATGGAAAACTTATTGTATGCTTGAGTTCATTTAGAAGAAAGCAGTCTTGAATATTTAGATTGATGCATTTGCGAGTTGTGTGGTTCCAAATTGCAACAAATGACAGTTCCAGAGAGGACCTATACTTCTTCTCTAAGCATCCTGTCACAACTAGAGAACTCCTTTATTACACTTTTTATTTGCTCTTAGCCCAAAGCTTAAAAACTCAAAAGCAGAAAGGCAACATTAAATGAAAAAATTATCATAAATGATGCTGTTAAAATTGCATAGACTTTACCAACAGGAAGAATAGTTTAAAAAAACAGTAATACCCTCTACACAATTTGACGAGCTATGTGGCAGTTTTTGATGACGTCTTTAATTTGATGGAGGATAATTTTTCATTTTGATGGCTGCATGTTTCATGGGCTCCAAAGAGTTTAGAACTGCCTCAGCTTCAAGGCAACTTGCTTGCTGATCTATATTCTTTATTGAAAAAAGTTCAAAAGATAATTTTATTTATTGGGCAATCACAAATACAACAGAGGCAGACTTCTGAGTAAACTGTTTCTACTCAAGCAGAAGCTTGGAGAGGATTTGGAAATTTTTCCCTTATTCCTACTAGTTTGCTAAGGCCACCATGAAATATCATGTCTGCTATGTTAATATGATGATAATATCATCATGTTGAGGGCAAAGAATCTCCAAGGTGCTCTAATCCAAATTATTTTTGTTAATGCAGATACCTTATCCTAATTACTTTCCCAGGATGGGACATGGTGGTTTTCCAAATCTGGTTTGGTTTGGTTTGGTTTGGTTTGGTTTGGTTTGGTTTGGTTTTGTATTTTTTTCAGAAAGTGTGGTGACTTTTGGACCATTTTACCTATTCTAAAAATGGAATAATTTATATGGGAAAAAAGGCAATGTCCTTACGTATTTAATATCCATATTATGAAAATATATACTTGTTGCTTTAAAATGGCTCAAGAAAACCTCATACAGTAACTTTCTGCAGGTTCATGGCAGACATTGTTTTCAGTGTCCCTGTCCCAATAGAAAGATAAATATTTTCT
The DNA here is from genome assembly GCA_013397935.1 of Dasyornis broadbenti. NCBI lineage: Eukaryota > Metazoa > Chordata > Aves > Passeriformes > Dasyornithidae > Dasyornis > Dasyornis broadbenti. Next base: position 111,833 of record VZRN01002075.1, read on the forward strand.
CAGCTAGAGAAAACACAGAAAGAAACAGAATCTCTGTGTTGTATCCCAGTGATCACTCTTCCAGAGCTGAAAAAGACAAATGCCAAATAAGGGTTAAAAAAATTTTTGATCTATGGCACTGTAAAAAAAAAAAAAAAAAAGAGACAAGGGGAAAATAATAAACATTTGTTTTGATTTGAGAGTATTAAATTATCTTGAAAGGACAGAAAACAGACAGTCATTTGAAAACAATTTTTTCCAGTTGAACCTATGGTATTCTTCATTTGTAATATTTTACACACATGTAAAAGAATCAAAAATGGTGCTTAATTTGGTTTGTCATTGAAGCCGTATAACTGGGAACAGTTATGGTACTTTTGGAGTTCTGATGCAGTCAGTAAGAAACTATCTCAATTAACTCAGAGGAATCATTATATTAAAGGAAAGGCCTGCTGGTGTATTTTGTATTAAAAGGAAGCAGCTGTTCTCATCATCACTGGCAGGTCTTGACAAAAAATGTGTCTGATGACACAAGACTACAAGAAGGTGTTTTAAGCTTCTTCCAGACTTGGAAGACCATAAAATTAATACTTCATAGTAAGGAATTTGATCATGTTTATACTACATGTTGAGGAATTATTCCTCTTAAAAAAAAAAACAAAAAAAAACAACTGATTTAAAATATTGTCTGTCAGAAGTTAATGGTTGTATTCTGAACACACTGTTTGTTAAGGGACTCATATTTGTAAGGTGGATGGTGCAAATAAAACTGTGGACTTTATTCTCTTGAAATGGTATGGACGAAATTCAGTGAAAACATAAACAAGGGAGTAAGAAGTAAAAACAAGTCAGTGGCAGCTCTCTGTTTAAATGACCTCTGTGTTTTCATCTACCTATCAATCCCTATTCAGGGGATATTACACAGTTTCCTGTGAATAAAGTAGAGTGAAGGAAAATGTATAGCCCTGAGTTTTGGAGACCTAGATATTTCTCAGCTCCGTTTAAAGCTGAGAACGCAAAGTTCAGACTTAAAGAAAAAGTATTTTGGTAAATTAATAAATCTCTCCTTGTTAAGGTTTGTGAAAGGGTGAGCATGGGAGGCCAAGGTTCCAAATATTTTTTATGGAGAGTGGTAAAATGGATAATACTTATAAAGGCTGGACTGTTCACCTTCTGTCTCAACCCTGTAGAAGAAGATTTTGTTTGGATAAGATATTATCTGTGTATTCATACTAGTTCAATGTCATCAAGTAAAGGAAGATGTCTATCTTTGCAACTGAAGAGAGGGGAAGAGAAAAGTTTGTTTGTTTTTTGTTCAAAAGGCCTAACTTCAAAAGATACTCAATGTCCTTCACCCTCAGGGGACTGGCTTAGCACACTGCTGAACCAGCCACTAATTGCTTTGTTAGATTATTTAATTAACCCTAAACAAACTCTCTTAGGGGATGCAACAAGGGATGTTTAGCCAATCTCCCTCTGCATGAAAACCTTGACTGGTGAAAGCTGAGAAGGTAGAAAAAGTGGTCCCATTGGAAATTACACTGCTGACATTTTGTAGAGTGAGACCTACTCAACATAGTATTTAATTAGCACAAATATAGTTTCATGCACCTATTTTTAGATTAATTTTTAAATTTGAGAGTAAGACTTGCTTTTCATGGGATTCACTTTGGAAAGTGACATCACTTTCCTCTCTGTTATCATCCCATCTATTTCACTGGTAAGTCATTGACAGTAGGAGGTGTAATAGCTGAAGAAGGAATGATGCTACAAATGGTTGCAGGATACCTGTCCATTTGTTTCAAGTGACTTCTCGGGACATTTGAACACACAATGTTGGCGTTGTAACTGACAGAAGACCACTCAAAAATCTCTTAAAAATGTGATACAGAGTGAGCTGGTATGACAAGTACCAGCTCTGATGAAGGACAAAGGAAAATAAAGTCTAATTGCAGTCTATCATGTTTCAGGTACTTTTAGATTGTGCTAAACAACTGCTTTAACTGTAAACAGTAGCAAATACAGCACATACTTCAGCACAGATCAGTACTGAGTCTTAATAGAAACTCCACCAAAAAAAGTTGGTTCAGATTCAAGACAGGGAGGAAAAAAATCCAGGTTAAGAAATGATGCGTCATCTGAGCAGCCTCATATTTTCTTAAGGAGAAAGAAAATGTTCTAATATTCTCAGTCTAACCTTTGGATGTTTTGGTAAAGACCTTGGAAACTGCTTTGTAATTAAAGAACAATTAAAACAAGCATCATATTACACTACCTAGGACAGCTACTGTAGGACATTTTATTGAACGTGTCTGATCCAGCTGGGGTAAAAAATTATTGAACACTGATGTCCATGAAGGAATGAAACCCTACATAACAGAAAGTTTGCACAGCTGCATCTTTCTGGGAGTTCATGACATATCTGCTATATTGTACTATCCAACACATGGCTCTTATTTGAATATATTTATTAAGGTATTAAGTATACCAGAATACTAAAAAATGGCCAAGGCAACCATGCAGTGTGCACTTTGAAATCTGAACTACAACAGACTTTAGCTTTCTCCTGCTTAGGGATCTCTTTCCCTTCATATTTTATCACAGAAGACAAAAATGGCAGTATCCCATAAACATAGCATGTACTCACTCTCATGTGATTTTGATACACATTTTCATAACTGTATTTTTTAAAGACTATTACAGCACTGTGAACAACATCCTCAATGTCTGTTAGACTGAAAATACTAGGAAATTTAGGACTAAAGCTTGCATTATTTTTAAAAAGCCTTCCTTTAATTTCTTGCAGAGCTATGAAAAAGTTAAAAGAATGAGTACTCCATGCAGAAGTCAACCCAACAAATGGCATAGCATTTGGGGCAATATTGAAGTATCAGATCAAGGGCCCCTGACTCTACCATCATTTTCTGCTTCAGTATAAAGAATGACAGCCCACGTACCTCAATTAACCTCAGGTTTTATGACAACTCTCAGACCAATCTGCTACTATTAAAACATAACCACTTCTTTAGAGTTTCAATGGTAAAAATAACTACCTTAATTGTTTTCCAAAAATCTGTTGGAAATTAATTTCAACAACTGGATGGAAACCAACAGAGTGATCATACCATCAATACAGTGCAAAATATGTTTATCCTTGCATTAAAATCCTCTCACTATGGGACTCAGATGTTGCTGCTGCCAAACAGCATGGAAACAGTTGAGTTGTACCTATGCCAATCAGTAGACAGCCAGACACTGTGATAAATGGCATTGCCTCATGCAGAAAGAAAGGCAACAACCCAAAGATGCTATTGGAGTTTTTCTGATGTCCAGCCATGGCTACAGGCTCATGTAGGCCACCACCAGAGGTGTTTGTGAGAATATCAGATACAAGGATAACAGATATGCCAATTCAGCATCAAACCCTAACTGTACATTGTCAAGAAGCACAAATTCAAGGCCTCTACTGGCTGACAAGCCATGCACACAAAAGCCTTTAAGGCCCTTTTATGCTCCCTTTCCCAGCATTCAACTGTGCTTTCCAGCCAAACTCTTGCAGATAACATTAAATGGGGGAATGGTAGTGGGTAATGGAAATATTTTTTGGTAGTTTGGAATGAGATTTGACAACTTATTCCCTCATTGGAATATCTTTGGCATACTGTAGTTTACAAGAAAATTTTGTAATATAAAATAAAATGCTGCAGTGGTAATTGACTGTAGTGTAAATATAATTTCCTAATTTATTCTATGTTTCTGCCAACCTTATTTTTCTAGCTGGTCTTGTACTTTATTGGCCATTAGAATAGAATATGGAGACTGTCCTTTATTACTCCGTGAAGAAAGATATTTCAAATTTTGCAGTATAAATCCTGTACTTTTCCAGTGCTGCTTCTCTGCTGCAGCTCAGTCATCTGAATAAGAAATAAGCTTATGTCAGTGTTAGGGTTTAACTAGCAATGAATTCAACTTTATTGCTATATTTATGAAAGCTTTTAAAAATGTGGTTAAACTGAAACTTTCCATGTGGTTGCAGTCAATATTTCCTGAGAAGGAGGACTTAAAAAAGCTGTAAAGTTATAAGTTCTTTTCTCATACCTCAGATTCCTCTGCCTTTCTCTTCAGCTATTTTCCTGTGTCTTACCTTTGTGTCTCAGCGGTCATGGAAAATGGCTTTTTGCATGTTCAACTGTATTTTTAGCAAAGATGTATCCATGTTGCCTATAAAATAAGCAAGGAGTTTGCAAACTGGGACCAAGAAGCCCCAGGCAGTTTCCAGGCCATTGCAAGCATAGCAATTATTACTAGTGGTACAGCAGCTGTGAGAGTTGTTTTCTGACTTTATCCAGTTGCAGCTAGAGTTCTTAAGAACCAGTTTGTAAACTGTTCCATTGCTGAGGAGTATTCTTGGGATTGACAGAAAACTGGCTCTTGAGCACAGTTTTTCAAACCACTCCCCCTCCTTTTCAGAGGAGAAAATTGAGTGTGCATAGAAGCTAGAAAACATTAGCATGGCAGCAAAATACAGTGTGTTTGATTAATGACCTATAAATGCAATAGAGACTTCGGGTTTGGGATATATTCTGAGGTGTCTTACACTGGCTGAGAATTCCTAAGCACCCAGTGAAACTCAAATGTGTTTTTCAGGGCAAGATCTTCAAAGGTTTAAACTATTTTTCTGGAAAGGTAAAATTATGATAATCTAATGTCTGAGAAAAAATTACATTTTTCAGTCTGGAATAAGTGACAGTTTTCTTTCTCCCAATAACTTTCTTAGCTGTAGCCCATTTGAACAGTCCTGAAAAACAGGAGCTTCTTCCTTAACCTCTCTTGTCCTATGGGTTTATTCTCATAATTGGATTTTCTGTCCTGCTCCTTCTTACCTGCCTTCTCTGTGCCCTATATGTACTGTATTTCTGTCAGCAGCTGAGAAGGTCTAGAAAGCACCAGCCTACTCTCCCCAGGAACCACACAATTAGAAAACTCTCCAATGAACAGTGTGCTGTGGATGAGAATCCCTTCATTCTTGGGATTGTAAACAGAATGTCTATATTTATCCTGGAAAGGAAAAAGTATAGCCATTTGGTTTATATCACAGAATCATGGAATAGTTTGGATTGGAAGGAACCATCAAGATCATCTCGTTCCAACCCAGAGACACCTTCTGCTAGAATAGATTGTACAACTCCCTACCCTTGAGCCTTCCTGGGATGGGGCACCCACAACTTCTCTGGCAACCTGTTCTCATCATCCTCACAGTAAAGAATTTCTTCCTAATATCTAACCTAAAGCTGCCTTCTTTCAGTTTAAATCCATTACACCTTTTCCTATCACTACATAGAATGACATGAATTGGAAGGAACCCCAAAGATCATTTAGTGCCAAACCCCCTGCCATGAGCAGGGATCTTTCCATCAGACAAGCTGTGGAAAGTGCCAGGGATGGATCCTCTACAACTTCTGTAGACAGCCTGTTCCAGTGCCTCACCACCCTAACATAGCAGTCTGAATGATGGGGGGTAAAAGTCACAGGATTTAGAAGTCACTTTAGTTTAGCCTTGTTATATTTACTATGTTAATAAAGGTTAAAAGCAGGTAGTTGAAAGTCAGATACAGGTGTAGACATAACTTTAAATTCACACTACACACCCAAAGTCTTTGGAGTGCTTTTCAAAATCTAAAAATTTTCAAGAGGAAATTATATATTAAGTCAGATAACCATAAACTGATAACTTCAGAAAAGAGATGCAGGAAAAAAAAACAGACAGAAAAGAGTGGCAAGAAAAGATCCACAAGAACCAGTAACTCTCTTCTTAGAGAAGACAGAAGGTCAAAATAACCGTGATCAAAACAACCTAAAATATGGAAACATCAAGAACAACTAAATATTTCTGTCATGACAGAAAGCTGAAGTATTGTGGCTGATAATAATGAAGAAACAACTTGTCTTTCAGTAATTTCTTCTAAGTTTGGTCTTCTCCATAAACAATAGTTTCAAGACAACTGGTGACTCTACATCAAAGGATTTCACTTCAGGGGATCAGTAATGTCAAAGAAATCTTCTGCAACCTTATGTAAAAGATACCTGAGCATATACAGTAAGTAATTTTCTGGACTATAAAACAACATGAAACAAATAACAAGAGAGCCACTACCACCATTTGATTATTGGGAACTGGCACTGAAACTAAAATTTCATATACATGCTTTTCTTCTCTGAATCCTCTGGGATGCATAGAAGAAAGATGGAAAAAAATTGCTTATTTTAATAAGTTGTTCCCAAAAGAGTGATGAACCTCTGTATTTTAAAAGCTGTTTTATTACAAAACATTAAAGCACATTTCAGCTTTTCCTGCTTTAAGAACATAAAAAAAAAAAAAAAAAAATCAATGACATCTACAAATAAAAGCATTCAGGGATTCAGCTTGCTCCCCTCATGCACATTTGGTTCTCAGTTGTTATCAATGGATTTTGGATTCAGCTTTTGCTTGTTCTGAATGCTCCTTAAAGGGAGAAATAAGCTCACTGCAGACAAAAGTTAGGATACTAGCTGTAGCATGTATTTAATTGCATATGCTTTCAAAAACATTTGGTATACAAACAGAAAAATAGATCTTAACTGGAAGTGAAATAAAATGGAAACAGAAAAGATACAGGTACTTTTTAATGAGCAGTGAAACCATCCAGGATGCCAGTGATGGTGTGAGTATTATAGATAACAGTGAGGAATGAAATAATTACATAGCTGAAAAGATAGTTGCTATCTCATATCATGAGGATATTATAACAGGAGCTCCTCAGTCTCTTTCTTTCCCAAAGGAATATGTGGAGAAATTGGAACTCATGAGGTTAAGAACCAAATAACAGCAAGTGCCTTGCCTCTCATTTGTATCATCTCTGCCTTGCGGTAATCATAGTGACTTCACTTTGTGATCTGGTGAGCAATTACGATTATACAAGAGCATTCTTTAAAATAAATCACTTGTTCAATTGATTTTAGTTTAATTCTACTAATGATTCCTAACCATATCCTGGCATTTAGGCCTTTAGTAATGCAGCCCTTTCCAAACATGGCTGCAAGTTAACTGCAGTTGTTCTTCAGTTTTCTTGGCAGGTTTTTCTTTAAATAAACTACACAATTAGCTCTTTTCAAAAAAGGCAGTAGGTAAAGCAAAATAGAATTTGTTTTTAAAATATTACTTTCCAAATATCTGTGCCAGCAGATATTCTCTGCAGCATTACAGTTCCTTGGAGCCTAATGGAAGATCACTGGTTGAAGCCATAGGTCTCTTAAAACAATTTATTTCCACATTGCTGACAAAAATATAGTTCTAAATACAAAAAATTTCTGCTTCTCTTTTATGTTGCCCATAAAGATGTATGTATCTGAAAGACAAAAGCACCAATGGATCTCAAGCTATAATGGCACAAAAGCATCTTAGTGAGCACACCTTTGTGCACAGATCAAAAGTGATACCATTTATTTGTGACTAAAAAACCAGATCTGCTAGGAAAAAAGGATTGGAAATACTGTTTTATAAATGGCATTTAAAGAAATACCTTTTTTTTTAAAGGGCAGCGAAATAAAGTGTTCAACAGGTGTGCATTGGACAAATAAAAATGTAGGACCTCATCCTACAGAAGTAGGTTCTATAATACAATAGGCTTAAGAAGGTCTACCAAAAAAAAAAAATTGAAAGGTAGAGTGATGTCGTGTCTTTCATGTAAGAATATGTTTAAATTCTGAAAAGATGTGGATGACTTCTTGCTGAAAGACTATCATGATGAAACAGTAAAACCAATAATTTTAATGTCCTATGTAACTCTGGAGGGAGTTAAGCAGCTGTGAATAGTGTTGGAAGCTGCATTTAAAGCAGGTCTCAAAGGTGCACTATTCCCTAGACATAAGTGCTTGCAACAAACACAAAAACAGCAGAGTTAAAATTTTGAGAAGCACATATGATAATAGGACTAGAATGTGAACAGGGACCACAATTCCTGCTTGGTGAACACAGAGTTTCTTAGGCTTTGAAGCGTCCTGTGTATTTATTCTATTCCAGAAAAGAAGCTCTTGTACACATCTGTAGGATGTGCTTCACAATATCATTCATTTGCAAAATACTTTTAGCTAGCAAATTCAATAAAGAAAAAAGAATAAAAAATTTCCCTTTGAGGGTGTGATTAGTTCTTCCTACATTTCAAGGATTGTCTTTTTTATTTGTATTTTCTTTCTTTGGAGTCCAAATGAAGAATGTCAGTGGTGAGAACAACATTTTAACAAGAAAAAAAAAAAAAAAAAAAAAAAAAGAAAAGGAAAAAAAAGAAAAAAGAAAAAGAAAAAAAAAGATATATATAAAAGGGCACATTCAATAAATAGTATGGAAGTCTTCTCAGAAAATTCTCCATCTTTTTTACTTCTTTTATATTGGGAGCTAAGGAGATTGAGAAACCTCCTTCTGACTGGTTAAGTCTCTGATTTTTCACTAAGCACAAGTATGCTTGAGTTCTAAGGAAGTACAGAAGCTTCCAGAAAAAGTCTTTGTGGTTTTCCAGATCAAACTTGCACTGTTGAAGGTGAGTCAAGAAGGGACAACTTTACTTTAGACATACAATAGAATTCAAGGGTTTCGCTAAACTCATCTCCCACTGATTCACTCACCCCCATGCCCCAGACATGTAATTTCTGATACTGACATTCAGGAACGATGAAAAGACTCAGATCTGCAACCTGAGAGCACACACCCAGACAAGAGTACTCTGCATTACCTAAGGGAAGTTGCAGCCTTTAAAAGGTTAGAAAAGCACTCTTAAGCAAACCAAGGAACACCTCCTTTAAACACTTGTGGTAGAGCAGAGGTGGTCATCTTGTGGGTGTAGATTAGTTACTGTTCTTAATATAACTTGTTTCATGGTGTACCCTTCCTTTTTTATATTGGATTCAGAAATAGCCTTAATTTCCTGTAACTTTTCATACATGGATGAAGTACTTTGATCTCTGATCAGAAAATATTTCTAAACAGCAAAATTTCACAGCACACTGTCAGTATCCCTTGAGTAGCCCATACTGAACTTTCAGCTTTCAATTTTAATTGCTTTATCAGAGAGAGGAAATGATGGAGCCTCTGTTCTATCTTTGCTTCCATCTAATTCACTTTTCCAGCTCCTACATTTTTCCAGAAAGCTGGGGATTGCTCTCAGTACTCATTTTCAGTCCTCTTCTGGGTTTAGCAGGATGGATTTGCTGCACAGCAACAGATGAGGACAGGAACACACACACTGGAGAAACAAAGAACATTAGAGATCTAATGCAGAAAAAATATCACTTCTGCATGTTTCTGCCTTAGTATTTAGTAGCTGATATCACATATTAGAACGCTCAAAATATTTATTGGAACTTAAATATTTTTCAGAGATGTAGAAACAAGTCTTTACATCAGTAGTAAAATTTCTTATTTGGACAGTGTTTCTTATGTCATGCAATCCAAGGGCTGGTTTTTTGTTGGTTTTTTTTTTTTTTTTTTTAATTTTTATGTGGTTTTAATTATTAAGGCTGGTCAGCAAATTATTCTCCTAATTTTTAGTCAATTATATAATTTTTTCTTTACTGNTTTTTTTTTTTTAATTTTTATGTGGTTTTAATTATTAAGGCTGGTCAGCAAATTATTCTCCTAATTTTTAGTCAATTATATAATTTTTTCTTTACTGTTAGTTCTCTTTTTCTGTGAAGATGGAGAAAAAAATCAACCAAACATTATACAGCCATTTAGTCTGCACAATAAAGAATGCCTGAAAAACTGAATGATCTAATTGGCTAGAGTGTAAAACAGCAGAATTCGCCACTCAGAGCTTATTAGCCTGTTCATTTAATTAAGATTATGCAAATTCTTTAATAAAAAGTAACATTTTATTATAAAATTGTATTCTCCTAATCAGACATTTCACTGTTTGAATTGTACCAGAGGATGTTCATTTAGGACAAGCAGCTTTGATCATAAATGTGCACTTATTCACGCCTTGCCATGTCTTATTGATTAAACAGGATATTTTCCCTCTTGTTAGAATAAAGTTGCAGTTCAAAGGTTTTAGAAAAACATCCACTGTAAGAAATTGGCAAAGGAAGTGTGTAGTGCACTACAACCTCCAGAGAATTGCATGGTGTTCCTTTTTCCCAGGCTTCTGTGTTTATTGCTGAAAAAAAGAGTGTGTGCTCTTTGTGCTGCAGTTGAAATTCAATAAATATTTTAAAAAGAGGGTATGCTTCAAGACAAAGAGGAGCTATGTTAAATGCCATTAAAACAGCAGACAGGTCTTCAGCTCTTCATTTATTTAAACATATCATATGTATTTCATCCACAATGTGCAAGTTGCAAGTGAAAGCTTTGGCTCTTATCTCCTAACAGGACTACTAACCCTTGCACTATATTCTAGAAAAGCAATCCCGAAATGTAGTAAAAATTATTAAATCCCAGAGACTTGTTGTATGAAGTAGGGAGTTCTCTGATGGCTTTTGTGTATAAATTTGAGTCAAGATGTCTGTGGTCTCTTTGCAGCAGAAGCAAAGAAAGCAAAAGTCTTCTTTGTTTAGACAGCAGAATTAGGTGTGGGGGCAGCTCACTTTTAATTTTTTTCCCTTTTTTTTCTTTTTTCCTAAAATCTCTGTGATTTAATAGCCCTCTGAAACTCTCAGCAATAACTTCTCCTATGGCAAGTTCCAAAAGGGAAACCAAATCTCTCCCAAGCCTCAGAGAGTGTGCACTGAATAATAAAATAAAACAAGATTTTGTACTCACACAGCATTCTCTGAGGGTTTCTAAGCATTTCAAAAATACTTGAATTCTCACAGCAAGGTGAGTAAGAATAGGAGACGGCAATGAGGTTATTATCCTCATTTTGCTAATGGAGATACCAAGATAAGAAAGTTGAACAACCTGCCAAGCTTTCGGTACGTAGTCAAAAGAAAGCAGATCTCCTAATCCCTACTTTGCAGTATAAACCAAGACCATTGCCAATGGCTAGCCACAGTTTGCTAACCTCAGAATCTAACAAAATCTCTAAGATATCATATAACAACCAGAAAAGGCACAGTCCAAAGTGCATTAATGGGAATGGGAATTCTTTTGCTAGAATAAACACACTGAACACTGAAGAGTTTTCTGAGCCTAGTCATCCCTAATGGTATAAAAATGGAATAGGTTTTGCCAGTTCCTACCACACTTGCCAGGAAGTAATCTGGTAATTGTCTTTCTTGAAGGATTTCGGAATTACTCTTTTTAAAGCACTGTTTGTCTCAAAATAGCAGAGTTCTCAAGAGTGTTTGTGTTCTTGTGCATGACATGACCAGATTCACCCAAGGTGCTGTGAGGAGGCAGTTCTTAATCTGGGAGGTTGCAGGCCACGAGAGATGTTTTTTCCTGAATTGTCTTTCAATACAAACAAGAGTATTATTCATATTGTTACCCACAGATGTATTAATTTTTTGGTGGCTTCTCACTTAATGAGGTCACCAAATAATGCCTTTCCACAGAGCTAAGTGAGAGTTAAAAATTAAGAGAAAACAGCAGCTAATTCCAGGATCAGATTAGCCCTGCTCTATGCCATTCACTTTTTAATATCAAACTCTCTTTTGTTTTGGCTTTCCTCTATCTCTCTCCACATAATATTACATGAGTCCAGCTTGTGGGTAAGAGTGCCACCTATTGATTGTTGCCACCTGGCAATATTTGTCATCATTTACAAACCAAACAAAATCTTATATACCACTTTTTATGATGCATGTGTAAATGGCAAAAAGACAAAAAATGTCTTCCCAACTGAAATCAAGACTGCTATGTATTCAGAGGGGGAAAAAAGAAAAAAAATTAGAAAATACAGAATTTAGGAAGTAGTGTCACCCTAAAAATCACATCTTCAAATATGTTTTTTCCCTTTGAAAATCGGGAAAGGGTAAAAATCAAGATACAGAAAAAGGTCAAGTACTAATGGGAAAAAAAAACCAGTGTCTCTAATAAAAAAACAGTTTGTTTAAAGCAGTTCAGATATAGTTCAGGGTAAATTTGTCTCCTGACTCGACCCAGGGAGGATTTTTTTACCCTCATCATATTGCCTAGTCATTATGCTAATTAAATACTTTACTAAGCCAGGGTGTGCTAGATGTCACCTTGGAAACATTTCAAACAGTATTGAATAATATAAAAGCTAAATATAAGGCAGCCACATTACAGGGTTATATTACAGAATGAACTAGCTTTTCTTTCTTGGCAGCAAAATTGTAAAGACAGTGCATACTTTTGAAAATTGCTGGAATCTCTGGAAAATGAGGAAAACCAAAAAGGCTTACAGGAATGCTCATGATTTTTCCACTATATTACACTTGCATATGAATCACATTTTCCTGGCATCCTGAGCAATGATGACATATGAGAAATATGTATATTTTTAGAAGACTTGTATTACTGTTGAGTTGGGTATATATACTGAGTTTAATCAAGGGAAATCCTACTCATATTGTATGCTTCACTTAATGGACACTAGTTGGCAAACTAACCATTTCCTGAAATGTGCAGAAAAATAATCAGACGGGAAAATTACCAAAATTTCATCAGTACGTGAACACTTATCTCCACTGAAAAGTGCATAAATGTGTGTACTTCATTTTAACTTCCATTGAAACAGCACTTTGTTTTCCTTCCTTTTCTGAGGCATGATGCAGTATCACTTACTCCAAAGCAGAGTTTATGGGCACCATTTGTGTTGATGACCTGAGAAAGAGCCTACCAGATTGGGAATGAGGAACAAATAAATTAATTTAATTTAGCTACAGAGAGCACTCTGAATTAATCAGATCCTGATGACTTTTCAGGGTCAGTCTCTCTAAGAGCAGAGATGTGTAAGAAATGACAGAGGGTGAATCCTGGTAGTTTATGATGGTGTCAGTGTGAGCACTGCTGCAATGAAACAAAGACAGGAGGGAAAGAAATACCATGAGGAAGCCTTGACGGAGAGATTTGAGTAAATGTGTGTGTAATTATTGCCCCAAAATGACCACAGTGATGATCAGATAACCCCACAATAAGCAGGCAAACATGAACAGCTGTCACAAACTCTAGAATCTAAAATATCGTGACAGAGGGGTGGATTCTCTCTCAGTATGCAAATATATGTAAGCACAGATACAGATATAAAGATATAGTTCCTGAACCCAGAGATATCTTTTTCTTAATGTTACTATATCTAGTCTGCAACATTCCTAGGAGATCTGCGAATCTGGCCTGTGAGTTGTGCAGATAAAAATCCCAAAAGCCTAATCAATAAACTTTGTCTACATATGCTTACTTTATTCCCTGCTCTTCAGAAGCTAGACTCCCCCAAACTGTCTAGCAGTTCTGGGACATAGCCCTTACTTGCTCTGTAATTCCTTCTTTGGATTGACGAACAAATAATAAAATTTATTTCCCACAGCCTTTTTTACTTCTCAGAAAAGTCTGAGACTCCTGTGAATAGGCAAGAAAATCTGACTTCATACAAATTACTGAAATTGTTCTGAGGAATCTTCATCTACCAAAGTCATGCTAACAGTTCCCACTGGAATGATATGTCTAAAGGCTTGAACCCACAGTACATCCAAGAAGGCCAGATCCTGCCTTTCTCTATGTTTCTAGTTTCTCCATCAGTGATATTCCTCTGAGTACAATATGCATTTGTCACTTTGCACACAACAGAGATTATCCTAGGCATCTTCATTCCCTGGATGTCATGCAATTTAAACTCTACACTGATGTTAAGAGGATGGATTGAAGAAGGGTAGGGAATATTTGCAGAACTAGAGCATAGATAGCCTGTAATACTTCTGAATATATCCCTTTCCCCTGACCAAATTTTGAGGTCAGGTTTTGGCAGCAATCACAGCAAGGTAAAAATCATGCCAAGAAAGAATATAAGGGGGAAAAAAAGGAATGAAAAAGAACATGTCAAACAAAACGTGCTGTTTTAATTTAACACAAAAGTCCGTTTAAGGGTTCAGGGTAAAAATCATTCCAAGTAAGGATGTAAGAAAAACATAGAAAAGAAAAAAAGAAATACGTCAAAAAAACAGGCTGCTTTATTTTAAAAGAAAGTCTTTTGAGGGCTCAAGGCCTGAGCCTCTGTTAAGACTGCTACACTTGCTGGATGACTGCCAATATATCAGGTTGCAATAGGCCATTAGAAGGGGCTGAATATGGATAATCTTCCCTAAGGGCTGAGCAGAGTCATACTGCCTTGATTACTTTTTTTTAATTTAGATTAAAAGTCCCTATAACAGTTGCAGACTAATTGGAAAAAGACTTTAAAGTAGCTTTAGGAAATTAGGTAAGAATAGTTTTTATTATTGTAGTGAAGAGCAATTGCTGCAAACCTCTTCCTCCTAAAGGATTGGAAGTCAATCATGAGAAACTTTTATTGGAATAGAAAAGCAAACCTGGTCCCTTATGGGATTTCATCCTTTGAAAGTTTATTTTACTGTGACCATTTTATTTCAAGTCAACATCAGAGAGCAAAACAAGTGTTGGAAAGGCCAGTCTCTCAGCAATCCATGCACACTTGCACAATGTTTTAAAAAAAACAAGTTAGCTTCACATGTAGGTGACCAGCTACTGCAACCATAGGCCCAAGTTACGATTTCCTGAACTTTGACAAAAAGGTTAATACCAGTATTTTAATTAAAGTAGAGGATGTTTCTGATTTAGTTTGAGCATTCTCCCACAGTGTTGTGACATGAAACCCAGCATTCATTTCTCTTTATCACTTCTGATTAGAAATTCATGGACCGTATAAATTCCAATACTGATCTGAACTCTGGAACTCAAAGATCAACTGCAGCATTAAAGACCACAACAATCAACTGATTTCCAGGAAGAAACATAAATATGAGTCACATCCAACAGCAGCAATATGTTAATTTACAAAAGCTAGGGTGTGGAACTAGGAAGAAATTAGAGAAAATATCACTGACAGAAGTGGTTAAATATCTAAATGTAATCAAAATTCACAGGTTTGAGAAATAAATCAAACACTGACATGGAAAGTAAATTAGCAGAGGCCTCTGTCCATTTTTTTTCCAAGTGAATTTGCATCTGAGTGTCACAATAGCAGTGCCTCTGTGGTCACTGTCAGTTTCAAGGAGTTAAGGGATTTTAGCTCTGAACTACACAGCTTTCACTCACAACCTTAATTAGAGGTTTTCAGAAGTAGCCACAGCATCCATGTGATTAATTCAGATATGCAATCAATGCTTTCAGGAAAACGTTTATTGGGGAAACAGATTGATATATTGGGATGGTATGTTCTTGACAGTAAGGGGGACAGGTTTTCAAGAGCTCAGCTCTCACAGCTGGGGTGACATTTTCAAAATGTTGCTAAGAGTCCATTAGGTTCATTATAATTTCCTCAATCAGATTTGGTTTTTTATAAATATATATTTACATATATATATATATATATAGTCTACATACCACTTATTTGAAAACCTGGACACAGCTCTGTTCATTCAGTCTGTGGACATAGAGCATCACTCATATCTGTAGCCTAAAGGTTCTCTAGGACTTTCTCTCAACCCAATATGCTCATACTATCTATATTTCTTGTGTGTAGTACAGAAAAACAAAAGCTAACTACTCCCTTGTATTCCCAAAGAACATCTAAAGCACCTGGAGCCATATTCTAAGAAGAGAAGACAAGAAAAAATAGAGAGCTCTGCATATGTATCAAGATTGATTCTGAAATAATATAAAGTCTGTAAAGGGATTTACTGAATAAATCAAAAGAGGAAGGCAAATTCTTTAGGCATACTAGATTTTCAGAGCAACTTGGTGCCTGACCCAAGATAGCTATTTACAATTCTTGGCCCTTGCTGAAGGTGAATGTGTCTCAGCAAATGCTGCTCAGAGTGTCCCCTATAGCTAAGCATCTGGCTCCACTGTAGACTCATCTAATAACAAATGAGCAAATGTTCACAAATCTGGAACACATATTCAAACAGACTACAGCCAGCTTTAAAATTAAGCAACACTCTCTTAATCTATACTGCACATATTTTGGAGAATGCTCTGTTTCATGACAAATATTAACCATGTCATTTGACTAAATTTAGCAATGTAGTCCCTTTGTATGTTTTAGGTTACTTTTACGGTCTCTAATACCTTATATGAAAAATATTAAAAAATAAATTCACCTATTTGAAAGGTAAAATTGCAACCAATTTAGAGAACTGTTTTGCACCTCTGCAGTAAACTAACTCCTGCTTCATAAAAAAACTTGCACATTATCAGTTATTAAATATACAGAATGATAGACAGAAAGAACCTGTTTAAATTCTGAGTCTTAATACTGACCAAAGAAATATTTTAAGTATTTTTTCCTCTTCTGTTTCTGTCTTAAAATTCAGTCTTACAATTCAGTCATTACATACCATAAGACTGGGGGAAAACATCTGCATATTTTTAATCTGTAATGCTTTTATAATAATATGAAGGGAGAGTTTATAGAAAGGAGCTGGCTTTTAAACATATACATTCAAAAGAGTCTTGGTTAAGTAAGATGAAATTGCTGCATTTCGGGACTCATGGCAAGCCAGGAACATAATTCTCATTTTCATTCTTCTTTGGAAGCATGATGGAATGTCAGAAAAAAAGACATGAATTAGTATGAATCAGCACTGGACCCTAGACATTTCTCACCTTTCTGTAGCAGATTTCAATTCTGATGCCTAACCCATAGCCAACTAATTTTAGTTAGGAAAAGAAAGGTTGATACAAGCTTAAAAATAATTTTGAATGAGACATAGAATATTTGGGAAGCATAAATGATACAGAAGTATAAATGATACAGAGCTTTGAACCATGACACTTACTGCCCAGCATCCTTGAGAAGTAAGGAAGGATTTATAAACAAAAAATATTCCTCAAAAGCCAAGAACAGCATTCTTATTCTACAAATAATTCCACTAAGAGATCAACAGTCATAAAGCTTTCAAAAGGAAAGGATGGAATACTTCTACCATTAGCTACTTTTAAGACCATTTATATGTGTGTACAGCCATGAGTCATTGTAAGCAGAACAATCCACAAATTTCAGCAGATTATACCCCTCAGTTGCTTTGGCTGCCATGCTTACTAGGACAAATGGTCTCCCAAGGCAGTCCCACTCCTGAGATAGTGCATCTAAAGCAGCCTCCAAAGCTGGTTACCTTTACTGCCCCATGATCTGATGCATTTTGGACATATTTCCGTTTCCTTCTGTAGTCCTTTAAGACACAACCCCACTCCCATTTTCTTCAGCTGTTTAAAAAGTACTTCACTACTTTTCTTCTTTCCACTTCCTGAATAGAGGTAGAGTGTGGTTACCTGGGTAACATAAACACAAAATCAGACAGAAAATCAGAATTTGTTTGGCTTCTTGATTAGGCTATTGAAGAGCAAGGGATGTCTTATACATAAACAGGTTTCTGCACAAAAGTCAGTAACTGTAATAATGGATACCCTCTTAGGTCTACATATGAAAACTGAAAGAAAAGAACATAAAAGTACCCATGTATGATTAAATCACAGAATATGGTCATAAATTCATAGGATAATTCAGGCTGGCTTGGACTTGATGAGGTCTCCCAGCCCTGGTTCACCTTGCTGCATGTAAGGACCCAGGGCCATCTCCAAAGGATTTTGCCCAGCCCCACTCTCCTAGCCTGCACCCCTGAAGGGCTCTGCCTTCCTAGACACAGCTTGGACAATGCCTATGTTGAATTTTGTGGCGTCCCTGTCAGCAGCCTTCTCCCTCTGCTCCAGTCACTTTTGAACGGCAGACGAGCCCTTGAGTGAACCAACTGGTTCCCCTCACTGCCATCTTCAACCTTGAGGCATGTATCCTCCATCTCCTACTCTGGATCACTGATAGAGATGTCCAGCAGAACAGCTCTCAGGAGAGACCCAGCTGGTATCCACCCAGATGTGGTATCCCAGCTGTTACCCATCACCATGAAGGACACAGCCCATTAACCACGACCCTCCAAGCCCTAACATTCAACTGGGGGTTTGTGTTGTTCAGACCCATACACCATAGTATTGTCTCTCTAAATGATGCCAGTTTGGCTGTGGTGCTTAAAACAAATTATAATGGGGAAAAATAACACTTCCACTAGTATGGTTTCTTAGTTTTTAGCATCTAGAAACTAAGTAGTTTCAATACTTGAAGTAAGAGTGTTTGGAGGACTTCTATTTTTTTAAATATTTTCAGTTACTTCTGAAGGTGTCTCTCCTGACAATAAATCCTGTGGTGTCATTATGTATTGTGTGGGGGAAAAAATCGTCTCTTGTTGTAAACATCCTGCCAAATAATGTCATTTTCTCCATCTTCAGTGTACTGCAGGAAAGTGTGACTAATCAGTCCCTGTTCACTTCCTTCTCATCATTCTTGGATTTATCTAGTACCCCCAGTCATTTTTCCTCCCAGACCAAGTAAGCCTAGTCTGTTTAATCTATCCTCATGTGGAAACAAATGGAACATAGTTGTCATCTTTCTCCCTTTCTAGTTTTATTGTGTCCTTTTTGAGATGCTGTAATGAGAGTTCTGCTTAGTATTAATGATACGAATACGTCTTGGACTTGGGGCATAATAATGTTTTCTGGTTTGCTCTAATTTTCTTTCATAGTAAGTCCTAAGAGTTGGTTTCCTTTTGTTACTGTCTCTGGGTATTAGGCTGATGTTTTCATAGAAATAGACACAATGCTTCCACAATCTTCCTTCTGAACAATAACAGTTCATTTAGAGCCCATCACTGGGAATGTATATACACTGAGTACATATAGGTAGTGGGGCTTTTCCCAGATGCATTATTTTCATGGAACAGAATTTATCTTTCACTTTATCACCAAGTGGCTCAGTATTGTGATGTCCTTCAGCACATCTGCAGTCAGCTTTCATTTAACTGATCTGAATGTCATATTATCAGCAAATATTTTTACATCTCTCTCTCTATACATATATCTATTTTCCCCATAATTTTAGTGAATATATGGATGAACACATACCTCAACTCTGCTCTAAATATTGCAACACCTGGCAATTATTTCTACTTTTTGTGCTAGTAGTAGTAGCAGTGTTAGTAATAACATTAGTATTGTTGTTGCTCCATTTATATTAAAGCCACCAGACCATGTTCAGCTATATAATCTCCATCTGTAAGGAATTCTAATTCATTTTCAGGGCATGACCTCATTCTTCAGACACCAAACTGCATGTTTCCCCCTATGTCATACTTATTCATACGTATTACCGTGTCTGTATTATGGCTTCTTCCAGAGTGTGCAGTACAGAAGTCAAATGTATTCATCTACTGCACCTAGACCTGCTATGAAGCCCTTCCTAAGATCCAGTTTCAAATGTGTCAAATTTGATTCTTCTGGTCTCAGGGTCATTTTAAACAGTAAGTTGTACACCACAGTTCATAGGTCAGCAATTTTGTACTGATTGCCTTTATAACTCTTTGTCAAATATAATCTGATTGTGACAATTCATGGGCTTTCAATTGCCTTTATTGAAACTCCTCTACTGCAGAGTGTTGTGATGGATTCTGAACCTTTACTTCAGAATGCTGGAAACCTTTCCCATCTTAGTATGACTGTGTGCTTTGGATGAGTACTGTCTAGCCCATCATCTGCTCGTTAGATAAATAGTTGATGAAATGAACAGGCCTGTAACCACAACAAGTCGCTGATGTAACTCACTTGAAAAGGTTTTCTATGTTGATGGTCAGCCTCCAATAATCAGTACCGCCGTCATAATTGTAACTGGGTATCTACGTCCTTCAGGATGAACACAGTCATCTCTGATTTTTAATCTTTAAGATTTTGACAATAGCAGCAAAAGCTATCTAGAAGGATATAGTATATTTTAGTTTGGATTCTCTGTTGTGACTTTTAGACTCTTGTTCCTGAAGGGGAAAGCTGGAGGAGCAGATCTCTGTGTGTTTGACTGCAGTCAGGGATATTTGCTGCATATACACATTTAAAGAGACATCCAGACACAGATTCAGTGCTCTAAATATCTGTCTGTCCTTGTTAGCTCTTCTTTTGGCCTCTGTGGTATTCCTGATGCTTAGTAAATGACTGCCTTCAAGTGCCTGCCTTGACAACTGAGTTCTATATAACAACCGCCAGCAAAACTCAAGTTGAATCAAGGGGCTGCCTGAATAATTTATATGAGTGTTGCTTTTACAACTTCAACATATTTACAACGAAATCCAATACAGATGAACTGCTGTATAACAGTCTATCCGTGGCAAATTGGGCCAGAGAGAGCCTACAAGTTCACGAGATTAAAAAAACCCAA
Organism: Dasyornis broadbenti; assembly: GCA_013397935.1. NCBI lineage: Eukaryota > Metazoa > Chordata > Aves > Passeriformes > Dasyornithidae > Dasyornis > Dasyornis broadbenti. The sequence goes on from VZRN01002075.1 coordinate 132,169, forward strand.
AGGATGAAAGGACAGCAACTGAATTCTACTGGAGCTGATTATATATTTTCTACTCATTCTTCCAACAAAAAATTAAAGTACCAAAAATGAGTTGTTTATCAGAACAACAACAACACAGGTTTGTCCAGGTGCAAGGCTTTAGCCCACCACTGTTCAGATCTTTTTCCTGGATTACGCAGTCTAAGCTCAGAATTACCGGATTTAAGAATGTGTTGACTAAATACCTGTTAGATTGTCCTTTTTTAAGTGGAAAATGCAAAATATTATGCTTAAACTGGCATCATCAATGGTTCCAGCAAAACCATTCTCAACTAAAATGAGATAGGCATGCTGTTGGTTTACTTATGCAATTTTCTAGGTTGCACATCCCTTTTAGTTCTGCCTAATAATGTAACACTAATTATAAACAAAGTAAACCCAATTAAAGTAAATTGCTATTGTTTAATTGACCTCATGTGATATATACAAGGTAAGAATATGATTTTTTAAATTCATTTACACAGATCCAGGCAGATAGTAATTAAAATAAAAGTATTTATGGATTCTGTTTATTCTCCTATGCAATTTTTTGTAACAGGATTTCAAAAAGGAAAGGGGAAGGGGGAGGGGAAAGGGAAGGGGAAGAAGAAGGGGAAGGATAGAGAGTGAAGAAGGAAGGAAGGCGTGGAAGGCATGGAATGCGCAGAAGGCGCAGAAGGTGCAGAAGGCACAGAAGGCAGGAGGTGAGGAAGGCGCGGAAGTCGTGGAAGGCGCAGAAGGAAGGAAGGCACGAAAGGAAAGAAGGAAGACACGGAAGGAAGGAAGGTGCCGAAGGAAGGTGGGGAAGGAAGGCGTGGAAGGAAGGTGCAGAAGAAAGGAGGGAAGGCCTGGAAGGAAAGTGTAGAAGGCATGGAAGGAAAAAAGGTGCGGAAGGAAGGTATGGATGGAAGGTGAGGAAGGAAGGCGCAGAAGG
>VZRN01002076.1:3530-62314 GCA_013397935.1 Dasyornis broadbenti
TTTTTTTTTTTTTTTTTAATATATATATGAGGTTTTTTTGGGTTGGTTATCAGTTTTTGTGGGGTTGTTTTGTAGGTGTGTGTTTTGTTTGTTTGTTGGGGGTTTTTTGTTGGTGAGAGTTTGTTTGATTTTTTGTGTAATCAGAACAATACTTGTTTTTCCCCTCTGAAGGGGAAATGTTGACAGCTTTGAAGCTTTTGCTGTCTTATTTTAAACACTGCCATAATTTGGGCAGTTTTATAAGGACAGAGTAATATTGAGAGCTGCTGGAAGGCCCAGCCCTGGGGCAGAACTTCCTTCACCCAGAGTCTGAGTCTGGCTCCTGTCTTGTCTCTGCAGCAGGGGCCCATCAGCACCTCATTATTGCTTTCAGTGCAGGAAGAAACTCTGGTTAGCCCCAGGTACGAGTCAGAGGAGGGACACACAAGTTTTAATGCGCCCTAACTGTTCTTTCCTTGGCTGTCAGTGATGCCTTTATACCTGAGCCAGGTACCTGAAACTTTCCCTCCTCTTTTTTCTCAAGCTTTACCTTGGAGAATTCTGCCAAAGATGTTTTAATTCCAATGAAGCCTTGCCATTTTGCTTGTGTGCACCTGAATACTGGAAGGACGCATTGAAATGAAATTACTGAATTTATTTAATATTGAAATACTGATTGCTCATATTACCGTGCATACATCCAGCGATTTTCAGAATAAACAAAACCAGCAATATTGTCCAGCTGAACCTCAGGCTGAACTTGAAACACAAGTGCCTTCCTGATACACAACAGACATGGTAATGGTGGTGTTGAGGGTACTCGATGTAAATATGTGCTACAGTGCTTAAATGTTTGCTGTTTTCCCTTCAGGAAGCTGATGGTGTGTATGCAGAAGTGTGTTTTTTACCTGTACTGTGCTGCAGTGATGTGGAAGCTGAACTGTTTAGCATTGAATGGCAGTGCTAAAATTATATTGTCTCTGTGTAATTATATATACAAGCCCACTCACATACATCATTTGCTAGAGAATATAATAGCACATCACAGATACCATCTTATTTTCTTGTAGTAAATTAGTTTTTTAGATGAGCAACATTTATTTTGAAAAGAGAATTCGAAGATGACTTCGAGATCTTGTTTAGAGGTGTGTTACAGTATTTTTCTCTTACTTTTAATTGCTCTAGAGTTGACTATTTCTGGATAAATGAAGTGAGAGTTGATACTGATGCTTGAGTGTAATATGCCTGTTTGAAGGGGTAACAGATGTAGGTGATGCAAAACAAATGTCTTCTGTAATTTAACTTTAGCTGCTGTTGGGTCCAAACCTACTGTGGTAGCCCTCTGAGTTTGTTTAAATGTCTGCATTTTCTTGGTCTGTGTGCTCCTAGCGTGCCTGTCACCATGGTAACTGCACACCTCTGAGTTTAAATTCTGCAACATGAGATCACTGCAAGTCTTGCTCAAAAGAGGTCTGAGTTGCTGCGCTTCGAAAGTAGGGAGGACTGTGATATTGTCTCTCCCTTTAACTTGAATCCCCACACAATGGGATTAAATCCAGTGCTTGTCTGCACTTGTGTCTTTATTCTAATTTTATATGTAACACCTTTATGAAATGCAAATAACTTATTACATAATATGCAGTGCTGAACAGTGTGATTTATCCTTAAATATGCTTTTTAAAATAGACTATTCCACTCTATAAACAGAGCACATTTGTATGTAATTTTGCTGCACTTTTCACTGTGCTGTAGGTTATTTCCAACTCCACTGTACTGTTGTTAAAGTTTTTGTCTTTCACTGCTATGGAGAATACTATGAACCTGATTAAATGTTTTTTTCTTCTATTCATGGCATTCAGGTTTAAGTGATATGCTCTGTTGAAACCACACAGTTTTGTATGATTGCCCTTTTACTCATTTATTAATCCTTATCTGTGCTCAGAAATTGTATTTTTTTTCTGAAACTTAACAGATCTGAGCCTGAACTTATTTTAGTTGAAGACTGTTACATGTGAATACAGCTTCTGATTCAGCCTCATTTTTGTTTGTCTGTGGTAGTGGTCTTCTACATGAAAAGTGTTTTGTATATGTGTAATTATGTTTAGCTAATTAATACAATGCACAAGTGAATAGTTTTCTTGTTATGGAAGGCCTTTTTGTTTTTGTACTCATGTTAGCCAAAACCAAGGCAAGTATATGAGTTTGGCTGTTAGACCCCAGACAGGAATTTCTGTTCCCTGTTCACAGGTGTGGAAGAGGGATGGAGGAGTTCTGGGTAATGAGGAGAACAGAGTGATCCGGAGAAGTTCAGTTAGAATTCCTCCTGAATGACCTCAGACCCAAACCCAGATGTTTTTATGCATGGGCAGGCCCCTTACTGGTCCTGCTGCCTGTGAAACATCTGGATTTCTAAAGGGTGCATTTTAGGCACCTGTGGAAATGACAGGTGTGTGTTTTAGGGAGAATATTATCTGACTTATTTTCATCTGAGCTGGAAGAATTCTGTTTGGTGCCTGGCTGTAAGTTAGCATGCAAGCTGTACAAAATAAGGTTGTAAATAACCGTCCCTGTGAAACAGGAGTTAAGGTAGAAAACTGGTGGCTCTCCCCTCCCCACTGGATAGTACTGTTAATGAAACATTCTGAGAGTAGCAAACACTTCCTTGAAAGTTCTGTGGAACACACCTGGGGAATGCCCTTCATGCAAGAAATACCGATGAGAATATGGCAGTTTTTATGTGAATAGCATTTTCTTGTGAAAACAAAAAGTTGGTGCAATACAGTTACGGGGGAAGCTTCTTGAAAGAGAAACAAAAATGTTATGAGAGTATGATGAAGGAAAGGGTCCCTGTTCTGCTGGGAAGGTGGGGAGTAAGCTGGAGCCAGTGCACAGTCTGTATTCTCTGGAGGAGGTAGTGGTGGCTCCAGGCATGGTGCCCCGTGTAAGGAAACTTTTAGGCTGAAAAAATGCAAGAGAGAAGAGCTACAGCTACCCCACTGTAGTTCTGTTATTGTACTTGGCTCTAGGAGCTCTTTAGGGAATTGTATTTTGTTGTCTTGTGTGTGTAAGCTTAAGGAAAATAACTTAGCAATAAGTACATGAAAGCTATTACCTTGATACACAGGGGAATATTTTCAGGGTAGTTTCAACTTCAATCTGTTTCAAGACTAAAAGTTAAAACACATCTTCCTTGGGCTGACAGCACTTTGGGCTGAGTATAAAAAGTCTTTTGCTGTTTTTTATTTTTTGCTCGGTGGGGTGTTTTTTGTGTTTTGTAGTTTTTCTTTGGTTGTTTTTTGTTAATTTTTAAATTTTTACATATCTTTTATTTAAGAGTTTGTGAAACCTTTTTTCCCTTGTTCTGATTTGCAGCATTACTTTACTGTTCTCTTTGGCCATGAGGGGCAGAAGCCACTGGAGCTGCGTTGTGAGGATGAGGTGGATGGAGATGAGTGGGTAGAAGCTATTCACCAAGCGAGGTATGAAGTTCAATTTGTGACCCTCTGATCTATTTTATTACAGATAAATGGATAATACTTCAAAAATCTAAGCCTACCCTCCAAACAGAAATAAAATGTTAACATGCATTAGTTGTGTGTTGTTTGCTATTCATGAGTATGTTATAGGAATAAAACACCTTTAAGCTTCATGCTTATTTCACTGGCTTTTATCTTTCATAAGCAATTGTGCTGCAGTTGAAATTAGTTCAGGAAGAATATAATTTTATTAGAAACAAACCCTAGAATTAGTCCTCTGTTAGAGACAAGTGTGTCTTATGCATGTGGAAATTAATGGTATGACAGGTGAGTAAATTAGTTTGTCCTTAAATCTCTAATAGACAAAGAAATGAAAGAAAGAGGTCAAACCATTAAGATGAGAAAGTGTGACAAATAAAATCTTGACTTCAAAACTGAAGTTCTGAACCAGCTGAATCACAGTCTTGTGGAGAGGAGAGTGGCCGGACCTCCAGCCATGCAGTAATCTCTGCCTGAGGAGAGGTCTGTGTGATGAGTGGTCACGGTTTAGGTGTGATCTAAATGAAAATCATCTCACTGAAGACTTGTGGAATGGTGTGCGGAGGCAAAGCTGCTGCTGAAATGCACTTTCTGCAGCGTCCTCCCATCGACACTCACCTCAGTTAATCTGCACTACCATGGTAACGCACAGGGAACCAGGCAGCTCCCGAATTGCTTAGGACATGAGCCATGTAAACAGAACTGATTCTGCTTTATAACTAAAATTGAACATGAGCAGCTAGTAGTCTCTAATTTAGAGCTTGTGAAATGAGGCCCTGGAGCTGCAGGTCTTGTGCTGCCTGGGCCTCCAGCCTTGGGGTCTGCATCTTCTTCCAGGTGCTGGCACCTCCTGTGCGGGGCCTTGTCCTGATCCAGGACAGCACCTGCTGGGTGGGCAGCGGGGAACCACTGTCTGCCTGGTACCCTCTTGGTGAGCACATTCATTATTCCCTGTCTGGGGGTCCCTGGGGCTCGGAGCTCAGCCACAGCCCTGTGCTGCTGAGGGGAGCAGGGCAGGGACAGCCTCCTTGTCCTGGGCTGGAACAGCTTCTTTTGTAGAATACACAGCAAGAGAAGAAAGGAGCAGGGCTTTTTGCCTTGTGGTAGTGACATTCAGGGACAGCAGCATCTGGGGGGTCCCTCTTTGCAGCATGAGTTTGGTTTTGCCACAACCTTTCCCTGGCAGGAGGAGGCAGCTGGGGTGTCAGGCTCTGCTCCAAGGGAACAGGGACAGGAGGAGAAGCAATGGCCTCAAGCTGTGCCAGGGGAGACTCAGGTTGGACATGAGGAGAAATTTCTCCATGGAAAGGGTGGTCAGACCTTGGCAGGTCCTTGGCAGGGAGGTTTGGAGTTCCCATCTCTGGAGCTGTCCAGGGAAGGCCTGGATATGGCACTGAATGCTCTGGGCTGGGGACAAGGTGGACATCAGGCACAGCTTGGGCTCCATTGGCTGGAAGAGATTTTCCAGCCTCAGTGATCCTGGAATTCTTGTGCATTGAATGGTGTAAAAGGCGCATAAACAAGAAGAGCTTTGTAACACAGAAGATAAATTTCTTCTCCTGGTAGTCCAGTCTGTAAATGTGTCACACATGAATTTTTGAGGAAGAAACTGACACAAAATCAAGCCAATGATAAACAATACACAGCTGAAAATATAGAGAACTTGCTAAGAAGTTGGTCATGGCATTCAGCATCAGTGTGGTTGACTTTTGACTCCACCAGAAAGTTGTAATTGCAACCTTTAGAGGACAACTGGGTCTCTGAGGTAACTAAGATCAGTATTTTTATCTCCATCCCTTTTGTTATTTGACTGTTCCCCCTTTATTTGGGCCTACCTCCTGATAATATTGAACTGTGGACACCTTTGTGAGGGACAGTCTCATGGCCCTATGTCATTTGGAGAATTTTCTTGATCAACTTTTCCGCATAGGTATCTAAATTTCTTGGGCAAGTTTTCTAGGGATATAGATGTGGCTTTCTTGTGTTTTCTTGGACAAAATACCAACATGTGACAAAAAAATTTCAAACATTTAGTTGGCGAGCATGGAGTGTCATTCCCTGTCATGATTACCTCCTTGCTCTGATGGTGTTCTACTTCATTGGAAACTGCTTTTGTTTGCTTTACACTGTGTCAAGCAGAACAACTTGGAGTTTCTAATTTGTTACTAAACCATTGAGTCTTTTGCTGAAGATACATAAAAAGAAGCTAAAATAATAGTTTTAGACTATTGTATATGTTTTTTCTTGCCAACTTAATTAAACAAAATACCACAAATTTTCTTTAGGGATTGAATTTTGCCTGTGTCATGTTCTAGACCTTTTCCCATGGGTTTGTCTGTATTTTTGACAGATGGGAGAAGTTTTGGCAACTTCTGCAGTGTCACTGTTAATTTAAGCCTAACCTAAGACTTCTCTGACCCTTCTCTCAGATTTTCGTTATGAATTGCTGAATGACATTTTATGTAGCACTTTAAAGGTACTGTTTTGTACTATCTCAGGTGTCTTAGTTACAAATTGTAGGAGGCATTAAGATTTCCACTACTCTTAAATTGAAAACAGATCTGAGAACATCCTGTTCTGTGTGAATATGGTCGCATTTGAGAAAGGGAAATATTTAATTGCTTTCCAGAGGGTCTTGTCCTCATGAGGACCTGTGATGATCCATGTGTAGCTGAGACAATACAATTGAAGTAGTTGAGTTTTTTTATTTTCTTAGATTGACATATAGAAAATCTAATTTTGGACTGCTTTGCATGATTTTTTTTTTTTTTTTTTTTTGCCAAATACATGTTTGTAGCCTTCAAAATTTCTTCCATGCTTTATTTACTTTGTAAGTTAAAAACTGAGTGTTGAAAAAAGGATGCTCCAATTTCAGTGCACCTCGTGGCCCACTCTGGGCAAATAAGTATTTTATTTGGATGCCAGTACATAATTAAAGGATTTCTTCCGCTGAGACATTGTCCATTGCTTCTGTCCACAGTGCCTCTCCTCACCTGAGAGATTGTTTGGCTTTTGAGCTGGAAATGGGATGTTTAATCCAGTATATTTTAACTGGGACCCCTTTATCAGTTCCACATTTGTACTTACTTTTAATTTCCTTCCATTTTATTTGATTTTCCAGTATTTTCGTTTCTCAGTAATATCCAGAGTGGCAGAGTGTGGTTTGCTTCTTCTGAGGTACATTTTTGGTCAGGAGGATTTATTCCTGGCAAATCCTAATTCCTCTGTCAGTGACTGCATCTGGAAGTCCTGTTTTTGGCTTTGTTCCAGAACATGTTCTCTTATGAGAAAATCTGTTTCACCCTCGATACACTGAGGTATACTTATCACCCTCTCTTACAAATCCTTCTATATTTTAAGAGTTTTTTTGCATTTAGCTCTAAAACTTTTATGCTTTTTTTTTAATATGGATGCAGTATTAATAAAAATTATTGGACTTCCCTACTTTACCTTATTCCAAAGTCTTAAATGTACCTGATGTGAGAATGAAAACCCTTCTTTCATGCAGGCACAAGTGTGAACTTAATTGGGAAATTGATTTGAAAAAGAATTATATTTTGTTTATTTTTTGCCAGCTTAGTTTTAATCCATGTCTTTCCTCCAGATGTGTCCACTGCACAGGTGATATGGGAGAAGAGCAGGGAGGAAAATGGGAATGCTTCTTTCATTTGGGTCACTGTTTAAGGAGTAAGAGGAACTACTGCCCTCTAACTGGCAATTTAAAAAGAAAAACAAACGGAAACAAAAAGGCTTTCTCTCAGACTTGTGGGCACACTTGCTGTGTATTTTACACAGTATTTTGCAGGTGTTGCAAGCACAGTGTGGCAGCTCAGAGCTGCCTTGCTGTCAGAGCTTTATTAGCTGAGGCCTTGTGCTTTAATAACTGTGATTTGGTGGTGTCTGGTGGGCTGGTGGTGAGGCAGAGAGGTACACACAGTCCATGCACACAGTGTGAGCCCCCCAGGGAATAACTGAGCTGTGCGCGCTGTGCAGGAGCTGCTCCTGCATCTTCCATCCCCAGCTACTGCAGGTGCCTGTGCTGCTCTTGTCTCCAGCTGGGCACACACAGGGCAGGATGGGTAGTGGTGATGATGTGCAGGTCGTGGCCAGACAAATGTATTGATCAATCTGGTTGCATGTGATCCTTTATCCTCTTTTATCCCCTTATCTCTGTTTTCCCAGGCTTGCTACTTCTCAAGTCTCTTCCAACCCTCCCTTTCCCTGCCTTGGGTTCCTGCAGTTCCATAACAAGTCTTGTACAATCCCAAAATGCTCTTCCCTGTATCCCATGAAAAGTTTCACATTCCTGTGGTTGGTGGCTCTTTTCAGCCTGAAAGGAGATGTGGAGGGCCTTTCCACAGGCTCTGGGCAGAGCTTATGGTAGCTCTTCGTGAGCTTCCCTTTTAAAGGGGGCTTATGGAAAAGAAGGTGAGCATGGAGAGATAGCAAGAGGATGAGGGGGAATGGTTTTACACTAAAAAGGGAGTTAAAAATGATATTAGAAAGGAATTGTTCCCTGTGAGGGTGGGGAGGCCCTGGCATAGGGTGCCCAGAGAAGCTGTGGCTGCCCCTGGATCCCTAGAAGTGTCCAAGGCCTGGAAGTGTCCAAGTATCCAATGTTGGATATTGGGGCGTTGAGCAGCCTGGGATAGTGGAAAGTGTCCCTGCCCATGGCAGGAGGTGGAATGGGAGATCTTTAATGTCCCTTCAACCCAAACTATGCCATGATTCTGTGATTCGTGCTGCTCATGCTTTGAGTTCTGTCTCAGTTTTGCACAATGGGGTGAGATGCCATTCTCCTCCAGGTAGTTTGCAGATGTATTCCTCACAGGAATTCCTAGAATTCCAGATTTTCCTGGCTGGAGTGCCAGGACAGTGGGAACGAGTGGTTTTGCTGTGAGCTGTGAGTCTGAAGGGTGGCACACTGGGTAATGAGAAGGGCTTTCAGCACAGTCTCCATCTCATGTGAGAGGGTAACATTCCCTCCCCTCACACCCACGCTCCTGAGTGAGCCATTCCCACAGACATGATTTGGGTGTCCTGTTTGTTGGGTCCACCCTTCCAAAGGCTCTTCATTCCAGCTGGTATTTCCTCATGTCAATTAAAATGATCATATAGTAAATAAATCATTTGGGGTGTGGACTTCTCAAGGTTCCCTGTGACTCTGGCAGCCGCAGGGATCCCTTGGAACCCTGGATCACACAGGAGTTCATTAAAGGTCTATGGGTTTTGTGCACAGGTGCGCTCCCAGAGCACCTTGCTTAGAGTCACCGGAATGGATTGATGAAGTTCTATTGCAGCTTTTACTGTTCCCGTGCCTGCTGTGCCTGTGGCTGTGCCATCAGGCTTTAAAACCTGTCTGGAGGCTGTTTCTCCTCTATGAAGGGGTCCTATGGCTGCTCGAGGTGGGTGTGTGGACAGATGCAGGCAATTTCTTCTGCCTTCCAGACAGCCAGAGTCTGCTTTTCATAAAGAGTGAATTAGGCTGTGCATTCTGCTTTTCAGGAGGGTGATTTGATGTGGCCAGACCCAATGCCTGGTTCTTCCAGCAGCCTGAGGAGCTTTAGTGCAATTAGCATGGAGTGCTTCAATGAACCATAACTCTGGACTCAGTTCGGGACAAAACTCTATTATATTTACTGGTAGCACTACTGGAATTTTTATCCTGGCTTGCTGCCAGAGCAAGGAGAAACTAATAATGAGGCTGTGGTTAAAGTTTCTTCAGATTTCCTGAATTTTCTGAGCCTGTCAGCCTAAATGGTGCAGCAGTTTTTCTCAGGACTTTATTAATTTCTTCCTCTCTCGTCCATGTGGTGGATGGTGGTCAGTCAGAGCTTCTTGAAAGACCTAGTTTGAATCCTATCTCTACAGAAGATGGTAGGAGATAGGTTCAGCCTCAGCTTTCAGGATGTTCCATCTACACTACACATTACAGAAATTCTTCTCTCAATAAAATATTAATACAAATTAATATAAGTGGCGGTTTGCAGCAGTTGTTTCTTCCTATTAAATGATACCCAAGACAGAGAACCAGATCTAGGCTGGCTGCTTACAAGTGGTTTTGTATATTTTTTGTATTCCTTTGACATCTGAGTACTTTGGTACAATTTTCTGTGACAAGGAATTTTTATACATGTGTGTTCATGTCAGTATTGAAACCCTGTCCTTTTGTAAGGCTCCTGGGATTATTCTGCATATTCAGGTTAACACATTTGGACATGAGGATCTCTACTCATGCAGAGAGATGGATGAAAAGGGCTGTTGGAAGTACATGAAGTTTATTCCAGAATCCTCAGATTTTTCCTTTCCCAGTGGGAATTTTGAGAAGGAAGATGGATTTAGCCCATTCTAAGTTAGTGTAGGTGTACATAGGCTTTTCTAATTAACTCTTCTTCACTCTGCTAATTATGGGAGGGAAGAAGATGTTGTTTAGTTTCCAGGCTGATCCTGACATTTTAGACTGCCAAAGCCACACAGGTGAATTGCTCTAAGAACATCTCAAAACAACAAAAACTTCAGTCTTCCATAGCAAAGTTTCTTATTTCCCAGGAAAACAAAGCTGTGGAAGTCCAGCACAATGCATTTAAAAAATATGAAAAATACAAAGTTTCTTCCCCTAAAGGAGGAAACAAAGAAGTGAAAGAAAAGCACTGTATATAGCAATATCTTGACTCTTACATTAGGAGGTCATCCTTTGTGAGTCTACTTTGTATTTCCTACTATTTTCCTACTATATTCCTCAGCTGGAATAAAACCAAAGCCAAATCCATCAAATTATTTTTTGGAAACAATCGGTAACTAAACTTTAAGAACATTTTGAAAAGATTAAGTAGAAAAAGAGGGTATTTCACCTGTCTGGATTTGGTTTTAGGTAGGAAAGACTATTTATACTAAATGTAAATCAAAGAAAGCATTTTAGTACATATGTTATGTATATTTTTATGTTTGTAACATTGTAAAACAATTAGTGCTAACTGTGTTTTTAACTCAGACACTTTAAAAAATGTACAAATGCCTTTTAGGATGCAAAGACATGGAGTACTATGGTTTCTGAAAAAAACCCCTAGAATTCTTGCAAAACAAAAAAAATTATTATTGAAAAATTTTAAAGAACTAATCTTATACTTTATTGCTGTTTATTGCACAACTGAGTGATAAGTGGATTGCTTCATGACAGATTTATTTATGTATATTTTTTACTTCTTGGAAGAGATGACCTGACCTTCCTTTTTCCACCGTATTGTTTACTTCTGCAGTAGTCAAAACATAACAGTAAATGTAATAGAATTAAATTCACTTCTTTTTATAATCTGTTCAAGGAGGAGAAACTTTTACTTTATGATAACTGTGGAAACTTATTGTAATTATTATAAATCTAACCTTGTTTTCCAGGTTAATGTTGAATTTAATAGCTGTGCTTTGTATTGGCCCCCTCCAGTGTATAAGTGCACTACCACTGATTGAAATACAAGTAAATATTTACAGAAAAACCACTCTATAGAGGATGCACATTATTGCAATATTAAAAGCCTCATGGTACTTAATAGGAAATGTTCATTGTTTTGAGTGCTATAACAAGTAGGGAGAAATTTAAAAGGAAGAGATTTGCAATCCAAAAATTCCTTCTGTTAAATCCTGTGCTAACTCAACTGTGGAAAAATGTGTGATATAAACTGGTGAGGGATCCCTTGTCAAAGATTTGGGGCCTCCATTCTGCTGTTTTGTGCAGTTTTGTCTCTATCTTGTAAGTTTACGTAACTCTCAGAGGAACAACCTCCCTGTAACCTGGGTAAAGAGGCAGCAGTGTGTCTGCTGATTTGGTTGCTTCAACGTCTGTCTGGTGAAGATGTTGCATGGGAAGAAACTCATTTCTACTTTACCTAAAGTTGAGAAGCATTTCTGACATGATGCTCTGATTGTGGTATCTAATTGCACTAGTGATACTGTCCCTTTTCAGGAAAAGGCTGGCCAAGAGCTAAAAGAAAGACTGGTACTACAGGTCCTGATACTGATTAGATTACATGCATTTATTTCAGTAATGTCAAAATGGCCCAAAGAATAAAATGTGTTAGCACACTAAAATGACAGTTTTGATGGGAATTCTTCCATAAAGAGACCTGACAGATGGAGAGAATTAGTTCTGATGAAGTGCTACATGCTCCCCCAGGTCCTCTCAAAAGATGGGAAAAACCCAAGACCTTAAAATAAATAAAACAAATTGGATTTGTAGACTTCTTGGGCTTAGTGTGAGAATTAGAAGCTCATAAAAAGTGCAATTACATTGCTCTCAATCACTAGGTACTGTGAAACTGGGCACTATAGCACCTATGTTGAAAAAGAATATTAAACACTCTCAGTTTGGATGATTCGTGAGTATCATTTGGGTAGTTTATGATCAAGCTGCACAATTTAGCTTAAGCCAAACAAACACAGCTTTGCAGGTTCCTTGCCATTGGGGCCGTGTCTGTCTGTTCATATCTCATAAGGGGAGTAGAAAACCAATATCTCTCTGGTTTTGCTGACCTAACATTCCCCCTGTCAGCTACTCTGACATCCTCATTGAGCGGGAGGTGCTGATGCAGAAGTACATCCACCTGGTGCAGATCGTGGAGACCGAGAAGGTGGCGGCCAACCAGCTCCGGCACCAGCTGGAGGATCAGGACACGGAGATCGAGAGGCTGAAGTCGGAGGTGTGTTCCAGACCCACAGGCTGTCACTGGCTTATAACATTTTGCTGTGTGCATTGCAGTGGTATTCAATATTTCTGTAGTATTTTGTGGAAATGGCAGAACCCAGTGAGGTTAATATGTAACGGTCCCCCAGTGAATCCTTGGATAAATAATTTTCTTAGAAGTATTGGGGCCTGGTGAGCTGATTGGGTGACTTCTCCTGTCAGAGGGTTTAAAATGACAGATTGCTTTGCAGAATGGGTGCCACTGATGGCATTATTTCTTCCCTACCTTCAGGTTGGAGGAGTTTGATCTCAGCATGTGGCCTTTGGTTATGATGCTGTTAAATACTGTTCCGGACTGCTCAGATCCACTGGATGTTGTTAAAAACCTTGTTGCAGTCTCAAGCCTGATAAAGTCCAAAAGGCACACTTAGTTTTGGGGGGAGAAACTGCTGGTTCCTGGTCTTCCTTCCAGCTGGGTTGAGGTCTGTAATGGCCTGAAAAGAAGTGCTCCAGTCCCTGTCACCAAATATGTGCTTGTCATTCTCTGCAGCTTCAGCAGGCTGGGGGAAAGGGAAATTGCTTTTCTGTTAGTTCTCTAAGTAAGGGTTTCATTAACTCGAGGAAGCATTTAATGAGTGTTTGGTTTTGTCAGATTGTAGCACTGAATAAAACAAAGGAAAAAATGCGACCTTATCAAGGCAACCAGGAAGATGAAGATCCAGATATTAAAAAAATTAAGAAGGTAAACATGAAGTCTTCTGTGCTTAAAGGAAGAAGGGTGAGATGGGGGTTGTACTTCAGTCTTTCAGTGTGTCTAGCTTTATTAATTTTCTTTCAGTACAGCCAAATACTAGGCTGTCTTTTGCCTTGGCCCTACTTAAACCTCTTAAATTACATCTATTTTAGTGCCATATTTTTATCCTATGATTTATTTGCATAATATCCTTTATGGAATGTGGACCTAGTTTCTATCTTTTTCTGCGGTATGCAGTCTGACCAAGGGCCAGCACTGAGCTGGTGAATTGATGTGAGTTTTCCTTTTCATGTAGATTAACCACTGTAATAGAAGCTGGAAATGCCCCTTTTAGTAGAAAGAGAGCTTTTAATCTGTATGTAATTCACTACATTCTTCATATTGATCATTTTGACAGGTGGCCCCCCTTTCTTTCCAAGTTATTTATTCAAAGTAAGCTGCTACCAGTGAAATTTTGCACTTCTCTTTCAAGACGAGTGATCTTCACACCAAGATCAGGGCACAGACAAAATGAAATTTTCTGTGACCAGATGTAGACCTCTTCTGTAATCTTTTATCAACTTGCAACTTCCAGAGATATTGTACTTAGCTAGAATTTTCCATGACATAGAGGTGCTTTATAAGAATGTCAAAAATCTGTCTTTTTGGATAACAGATTTTTTGCCTTGGTGTCTTGATACCAAGCAATATATTGATACATAGCTTGAAATACACATGCCAAGTGTTATCTGTTCAAAATGGAAAGCAAACTGACTTAAAAAAAATTATTTAAGAATTCTGCCAATAATAATGCTGATTCTGTGTTGGAATGTGATACTTGGAAGAATTGCAGGATACCTTTGGGGTGTAAGAGAGTTGTGTAATGGGAGGTAGAAGGAGCTGCAAACCCTCGTCATGTGGATGGGAAGGGTAAAACAATTGAGATTGCAGTAGAAGATTCCCTTATATGCATGCCATGTCTTTACAGTCTGTTTCCTGGCAACAACTATGACCCTTAACAAACAGAAATGTAGAAAATATTTAATTAAAGAACAGTTATATATCAATAAGGGAACAGATTTTTATTTTTAAGCAAAGACATTTAATTTTGAGAGTTGTTTCTGCAATGAAGAGCTTATCATAAGTCATATAATGTGTTTTTTTTCTCATTTTCTTTTTCTGCTTGATCCATTTTTAGGTTCAGAGCTTCATGCGGGGTTGGTTATGCAGAAGAAAATGGAAAACTATTGTCCAAGATTATATTTGTTCTCCTCATGCAGAGAGCATGAGGAAGAGAAACCAGATTGTTTTCAACATGGTAGAGGCTGAGTCTGAATATGTACACCAGCTTTATGTCCTTGTGAACTGTTTCCTGCGGCCTCTGAGGATGGCAGCAAGCTCGAAGAAGCCGCCCATCAGTCATGACGATGTCAGTAGCATTTTCCTCAACAGGTATGGAGGTTTTTCTGGTGGTAGTGGTGAGTTTTTATTTGGGGTTTTTTTGTGAGTTTCCCTGACTGCTTCTCCCCATTCTGGTTCACCTGACAGCAGAGAGGCCTGGCCCTTGCTCTGGCTCTGGAGCAGGTGGTGTCACTGAGCCAGACCTTGTTTCCAGGGCAGAAAGGCAGAGGTGCTGCAGGTGATGCTGTTTGAAACCAGTGCAGCCTCTTTACCTTCCTACATTCTGTGTCTTCCTCTGCTAGCTCAAAAAAAAGGACAAATCATGCCTCTTGGGGCAATTCTTACAATTTTCTGTCACCTTTCCTGTTTCTTTTTTCTCCTAAGAGAGCAGAACTGGACTTAGTGGCCTCATATGATCCTGATAAGACCCTGAGGATGAGTATGTCAAAGCTTCTATTTTCTGTTGTCCTGCCTAAGGAGTCTCCTTCCCTCTCACTTGTCTTTTCATATCCTGCAAAAAAAGAATTGTTCTTTCATTAGGCATCCAAGTACTGTTGTAATGAGCATGTTCAAGTAGCCCAGGAGGCATCTGACAATAGATACAGGGTTGGGTTTGCATCCCAGTCTGCCCCAAACTTCTAAGAAAAAGAATATGTGCCTTTAGTCATGAGACAGGTTTCCTTTTCCTTACTAGAATATGAACACAATGTTAGAATATTTCTGCACCAAATACCATGTGTTTTTTAGAAGCACTGAGCTAGAATTTTTAAACAATGCAATAAAAGGAAGCACTTATTTCCATGACAATAACTGTCTTCTGGTTTTTTTCTAGCAAAGTACAAAAGAGGAAGAGATGTTTCTCTGTGAATTATCAATCAGAAAATAAAACCAGAATTGTGTTTTTGTTTGTTTGAATACTTGTTTTTCAGTGAAACAATCATGTTTCTTCATGAGATATTTCACCAGGGTTTAAAAGCAAGAATAGCTAACTGGCCTACCTTAATTCTAGGTAAGTTACTTTATTTTCCATAGAGGTATAATTTTCATATTTCTTTTTGAAAATTCAGTAAGGATTTTTTTTTTTTATTTTAAAGACATGACTTCTCAAAAGTCCTTTTTGAAGGGAATGCATTAGCAGAATTAAAACCAGAATATCAGGAGTGGTGGGAGCCCCATGTGGGCAGTAATTGTCTGTGTATGAGAATTCCTCTGCCCTAATCATTGATTAGACTCATATTTTTGATTATAGTGTCTGACTATTAGCTGATCAGAACAACTGTCATTGGGCAGGTGAAAGAGCCATGTTTAATCTTTCTAAACTGTCGCTGTTTAGAATAGAACTCATTACAGTAATTAACTTCTATGGAAAACACTACTTTCTTTAAAAATGTATTTCAATAAATGGGGAAAGCTGGGGCAAAATGGCATTTCTCTGCTTTTTCCAGCTGACTTATTTGACATTCTGCTGCCAATGCTGAACATATATCAAGAATTTGTTCGGAATCATCAATATAGCCTACAAGTACTGGCAAACTGTAAGCAAAACAGAGATTTTGACAAACTCTTGAAGCAATATGAAGCCAACCCAGCATGCGAGGGCCGAATGCTGGAAACTTTCCTTACCTACCCCATGTTTCAGGTAGTCCCCATGTATTTTTTGTGCGTATTTCCTTTTTCTGTTTGGTTGATTCATTTTATGTTACTGACATTGTAATCAATTGAAGGCTCTTCTTGCCTAACTAGAAAAGCTCTCCTGCAAATTAGTTTAGTTTATGTTGTTGTTACACGGAACCTCTGCCTGTAGATATCTGTTCCCCAGCTATGCTGGCTGATCTTTGTTCAAAGTCTTACAAATACTGGGGTGTGGGATGAGGATAACACCAAAGAAGATTGCCAAGAAGCAGTTCCTTCACTTAGGACTTCTGATAATAAAGTCCAGAGAGAGATGACATACCTGATATAACAGCTTAGAGCAGCCATAAGCATCTTGCTAGGAATATATTTTGTATCTTTCCCCCCACTTTGTTCTCAGCTGACTTGGTCTTTAGAAAATGAAAAGTAAATTGCTAAAGTTTTGAAAACTGTACTTACCTGTCTGATATTTTACTGTGCTCTGCCTGGATTAGACATTTACATCTGTTTTAAGGTGTCTGTGAAGCACTGACCAGATATTTAATTTATCAGAAGAATAGTGAACCTCCTCAGGTTGTTTGGTTATTGGCAAGCCAGATAGAAAAAAAAAATTAAAAGGGGCATCAGTGACACGTATATTAATGCTAGTTATTCATATTAGTCCAAGGAGCCCTTAGCACCTGCAACAATGCTTTTCTAAATTTTTGAGGTGGTATATTTTAAAGTTTTTATGGGTTTGGGGTTTTTGTGGGTTGAGTTGAAATCAGGTCATGGGAGGGAGAGAGATGGTCCTGTTCCTATGTGATGAGGAATGTTATTATGTCATTGCTAAAGACTTTCCACTTCAGCATAATGTTGCCTCTCCTTCTCCTACATAATTCTTGTTGTGTCAGACAAGTTATGCTGCACCATCACTTGATTCTGGTTAAAAGCTCTGAAGGGTCCTTGTTACCCTGTAGCCTTTAATAGTCAAATATGGGACATTCTTCAATGTCCTTTTGTGCAATGTGAAGTTCATCTGAATGCAGACAGGTTGCCTGGTATTTTCAATGTCAAAAGAAATCTACATGCTCATATTCTATTAAAATTGAGGGAAGGTATATATGGATTTACTGATATTATACCTTATTGGTTTCAAGATTCCCAGATACATTATAACTCTTCATGAACTTTTGGCTCACACACCACATGAACACGTTGAGAGAAAAAGCCTTGAATTTGCTAAATCTAAACTAGAAGAACTTTCAAGGTAAGGTTTTTCTATCTTATGTCTGATAATTTTGAATCAGTATGTATGTAATTCTGATTAAAATTGAAAAATTGAAATTAAAAAGCTATGTTTCTTTACTTGGTTTTGCTCCTTTAAAGAAGTTATGTATTTTAAAGAAAAGCATCAAACCCAAAACATAAAATAATGAAAAATAACAAAAATATCCCAGTGTAATATTTTGTCTCTCCTATTTTTTTTATTTTTTTATTTTTTTTTTTTGGCAAACCTAAATCTACAAGTGTCTCCATTTATTTTGGTTAGGGGAGAATCTAAATCACTATAGAAACTGCCTACTCCTGGGTTATGAGCAGAGCAGTTTTCTTTACATAGAGAAATGGGGTTTTTTTCATAATGTAAAGAGAGAAGGGCATTTTAAATAATCACAGTCTTGGAAAGTACTTAGTTCTTTATCTTTGTTATAGTTTTTGCATGCTAATGTGCAAACTGACTTTCATATATGCTTCAAATAACACCAGATAAGCAGGAACTAAAGATATATTCTGAGAACTGATGTTCTCTGTGGAAACCTGCAAAATTAAGCTCTTCTCTGAACCCCTAGAGCTTTCTCAGATGTTCCTCTCATCAGCCCAGTGAGAAACATGGTTCTCCTCTCTGGGAAACATGGTTTTCTGCTGTGAACAAAGAGACCACGAGTGAACTCGAGGATATAAATATTCAGTGTCTGGAGTATTCACTAAAGATGTGCTTGGAGAATATTTAGTTGTAAAAGATCTGCACAAGCAGATAAATCAGCTTTGGGTTGGCTTCATCTCGTAAGTCAGAGTTCATTGCTGATCCAACTTATTCATCACTGAAGGGTCAGGACTGGAGTCTGACTGATCCTCTCTGCTCATAAAGTCAGTATAGACCATAAATATAAAATTCTGTGACTCACTTCCATACCTCTAATGTAGTTCTGAGGGAGGAGGAGATCTGAGACAGTGCAGTCCAGTCCCAATTTAGGATAATACTATACATCACAAGATCATATAAACTCCTGGGTTGATTTCAGAATTGACGAAAAAATAAATCTGTATTTTTCTGTGTAAGGGGAGTAAGCCTATGAAAAAAAAGAGTAAGAGAAAGTAAATGGTGATGTATCAAGACTGTGGTTCCTGAAGGAAAGAAAAAAGGGAAAGAGGGAAGGAAAGGAGAAAGGAAAGAAGAGAGGAGGGGAGGGAAAGAGGGGGAAGGAGCAGAAGAAGACAGGGAGTGAGGGAAGAAGGAAAGGTGAGGAAGGAAGGAAGAGTGCAGAAGGGAGGAAGGGTGTGGAAAGAGGAAGGGAAGAAGGACGGGATACATTGAGATGTAAAGATGAAGCAGGAAGAGAGTGGGACCTTAAAGCCGTGGAGAGGAGTTCTACAATGTGCCTGACAGAGTTCTAGGGAACACTTCCCTGTTTGTGGCAGCCTAGTCCATTGAGGATCAAGTTCTCTTCTATCAGCTGTGAAGTGTTTGTAGCTCAGTGGCATCTGTCAGATGTGTTCAGGAATAGTCACTAAACAAGTCTGGCAAAATTGGCTGCACTGCTGAAAAATCAAAATGATCACAAGAATGATTTGAAAAGCAGAGCAAGAAAGGCAAGAAACCTGCTCTGGAATGATTGGGCACTGGTGGGGTAGGTCTCTTCTGCAGCAGGTGATGAAGGGCATGCACTGTGCATGCACTGTGTAAGTGAAAACAGACATAGCAGCTGTGAGGCACATTTTGGGGAGATGAAGTGCATTTTGCTTTGTGTCCAACAGAGTGATGCATGACGAGGTGAGTGACACGGAAAACATCAGGAAGAACCTGGCCATAGAAAGGACCATAGTGGAGGGCTGTGACATATTGCTAGATACCAGCCAGACCTTTATACGCCAAGGTAAGACATTCCTCTGCAAAACTGCTCATGGAATCATGGAAGAACTGCGCTAAAGGCAGCGGGTTCACATTGCCATAGTCAGGCTGGTCACTGCACTGGGCACTGTCAGCACCCTGAGCATGCCTGTGGTCCCTGCAGAGTCAGTGACAAAATGCCCTGAAAACACGTAATTTTGGGCTGTGGTTGGACCTCAGTTCTGTGCTGTTCCCTTCCGGAGCCATGAAAATCAGCAGCACAGCCCCCATGGGACAGTAATCTACATTCTGCCTGGACTGTGGTCCCAAATGGATGGAGCAGGGGAAGAGCAGCACTCTTTTCCTTTCTGTCTGTTGATGGCAGTTTTGGAAACTCTTTCTGTTGAAGATTAGTTACAGCAGAGGTGGAATTTGTTGTTAGGTTCCAAAAAACTCTACTAGAATAACTTTTCCATTTTAAATAAGGGACGAGTTCTGTCAGGAACTGCAAATTAGTTACAATTCTTATTTGGTGGGGTTTTCTTTAAATGGTTATTTTTCTCCCATTCATATAATATTTTACTTCTGGATCTCTTCAAGCAAGTTACTGAGTTTTTACGTGTGCATCTGTTACACTACAGATCTGTAGTGTAAGATTTTGACTGGTTTTACTCCTTTGTGCTGAAAAGCATTAAATACACTGAGAAAAGGTGAGGAATATAATTTAGCTGCATCCTTTCATAAACCCTTTTCCAAATAACTTCAGCAGAACATCTGGCATTTAATGGGTTCATGTCACAGCTGATTATTAATAGGCTTTCTATACATTTTGAAATGCATTTTATGATATTTCTGTAGTTATGTGGCCAAACTAAGAAGTTTTCTGTAATAACTTCCAATATTGTTTTTACAATAGTCGCTATTATATTGTATATATAATTAAATTGCTTGATTCTTCATTAAATGTGTTTTTGAATTTGTTCTCTCTAAGGTGTTTTAAGAGTTGCGAATATGGCTTTGAGGAAAAAAAACAAGTTTTGCGTCCTCAGCCAAAAAATTATAGGGCTGTGATTATCCTGAGTTGACTGGTACCATGAAATGTAATTAAATTTTAGATTTTTTTTTTCAAGATTATTATGACATGTAATACAAACATGTATTTATATATTTATTGGGGTTTTCCCCTTAAGATTGACTGGTAACATTTTTCTTTTTCATAAGTAAAACTTAGAGTTTTTTTCTGTGGGAATCAGTCTGAACAAATTACTGTTGGGGTATTAGACACAGGACAAACCCTGTAAGTAAATTGAATTCAGATTTCTTTCTAGGCACACAGTGAGAGGACAGTGGACAAGAGTGTGTGTTACAGAAGGTTATATCAGTCTATTTTGTGGAACATCAACTGCCTGTGATTCTGTGCAGGGCAAAAATATGAATAAAGCAAATGAAGTAACGGAGCCTATTTTCCTGTCACATCTGACAGAGGGGTCACTTTGGCAGTGATATCCATCTCCTCTGATTTCAATTAGGCATCTGTTTGTTGTGTGGATTAATGTAGATGGGTACAGGAAACCTGTTTTTCCGTTTAAAACAGGAAAGAGGTGCCATTACCTTTGCTAGGGCTTTTTCTGGGGATATTCATTGCAACTTTGTGTTACAGAGTTTACTTTTTAAGAAGAGATTAATTCTGTTGAGTTGTACACGTTGAGACCATAGGAACTGTCCCTGGCAATGTTTTACATTCCAGATTGTGAACTTGCCTTCCGGTTTTTTGGGATCTGATTTTCCCTGTCTCTTACTTAGGTGCAGCTTTTACAGTCAGGCACACAAACAGGTGAGGAACATTTTCTTTGTGAGGCTAAAGGACACTTAGGTACTCTCAAATCTTTTGTCATACAAACAACTGGGCACCTCAAGCCCCTTTAGTGCCTATAAACACTCTGATGTTTCTGCACCAGCTGCTATGAATTTACCTCTGCTGATAAAGATACCATAACCACAAGACCATGGAATTGTTGAAGTCGGAAGGGACTTGTGGAAATGATCCATTCCAGTCTCAAAGCAGCACCAGCCCGGAGGAGGTTGCTTTCTGCTCTGTCCAGTCAGGATTCGATTGTTTCCAAGGACAGACACTCTTCTGACCCCCCCGAATGAGCAACGTCTTCCATTGTTTGACCCTCTGAACAGTAAAAAAACTAAAACAACATTAAAACAGTAAAAAGCCTCAAAACCTTCAGACTGAGTTGCTAAATCAGGCAGTTCAATGTCGACTTCTAAATGTTTGGTTCTTTATAAATCCAGCCTTTTATATTCCTTGGATTGAATGAAGGCTGAGAAAGTGACTGTTGAAGCATTGAAAGTGCCTAGGCCTGTAGCTGGATAAAAATTCTTGGGATTATACTATTGTCCAAACTATACTGCTAGTGAATGTTCTAAAATTAGCTTTACTCGCTCATTGCATCTCTACATTGGCCAATTGTGCCCATTTTTTTTCCTTAAGAGGAAATCTGTGGTAGAGCCAATGCCCGGTTTTGTTAACCACTAAAGCCTGATGAGAATGCACAAAGTCCTTGCTTGGTGTCAGCTGTGCAGTCTGTGTAGGAGATGTATTGCTCCCTGTAAATATAAAAGAGAGAAAATGAAGTCTCTATTCTCTGCTTTCAGAAAGAGGTTTGCTTTGTTTTACCTTATAAATGGTATTTCAGCTCCATACAAGAACACAATTTAACCTTCAGCCCATTATAGCAGAACAGATTATGTTAGCCCTGAAAGCATTCTCATGAAAATAAATATAAATAAATAAAAGTTACCTGTGAACTTATATCTGTAAGCATATCATATTTATAGGTACTATTACACTAATAAGCAAAGCAGAGACAAAATGTACAGGTTAAATATTGCTATCCTAAAGGTGTAGATGGAATTGTAGGGCTAAAGGTACACTGGGAATTTTGGCTGGGAGTTGTTTTGAACATGCTGGCCTTGCCATGTGGCTTGAGTGATTGTCAGTGTAACGTGGAAAAGTCACTGTTCCAACACATGGAAATGATCTCCTCCCTCTCTATCACAGCTGAGGCAGGTCAGCTGTTTGTCCAGGGGAAACGCACAACAACCAATAAATATTTATGCATTTGGGTCAGAATTTAGGTGAACCTGAAATGTTCCAAATTCCTTTGCAAAATTCTAGAGCATAACTTTACTCCACTGTTCTGTTGGCGTGACACAAGTCATGTTATACACATTTAGTCTAAATGTGAAATGTCTGTCAGAGGACACTGTTCCCTGGCAAATTTACTGCTGTGTATTTTCCTGTGTCAGTAGAAGTTAATATATTAATACTTTAAGGCTAATTAAATATATAGAGAGAGCCTAAGTATAGAAAAAATGTAGATAAATAGCAGCTTTCTCAGTTACTGTAATTTCTCTGTTTGTTAATTTAAGACTGCATATGTGAACTTTGAGCAAGATAATTCTTTTGACAACATAGCGTAATAATTGCTAATCTAATATTTCTTGGATAATTCTGTCAGGCTGGCATTGTGTCAGGATGCTGCCACTACTTTGAGCTTTGATGCAGCTGTGCTAGCTTGTATCTGGAAGAGGCAGGTCAAAGCCATCACCTCCAGCTTGTTCTGCTGCTGTAGCTCCCTTTGCATCATCAGTTTTTTGGTGCTTTTTTGACCATGCCCCTAAACAGGGAGCTAAGTCAGCTGCCTTTTCCTGGCATTAGTTTCCTGTTGGTTTAGCTGTATTAGCACCTGATGCTGGAACAAGTCACAAGCCAGTGTAAGGGAATAGTGAGGATAGATGTGTGAGAATAAGCCTAGGAGGTCTCTTGGCTGCCCTGTCTGCTAACAGCAAGTTGTATGGTAGAAATCTTTCTGTTCAATATACAGAAGAGTTGCACTTCACCACCAAATTTAACTCCTGTTCCAAATTTGGAGGTGATACACATGGTGGTATCAATCTGGAAAAGTTGGTCAGAGACTGAGATGTGAAACAGCAGAGCAGCAGAGCTGTCCCCTCCCTGGAGCTCTGCAGAGCACAGATTCAGACTTCTGTAAGCAGGTTCACTTTAGTTCAGGAGTGTTTTACTGGTAACACATTTCAGATGGGCTGTGGAGCACTGACAATTATGCAGTGCAAGATGAGAAGAAGAAATATGCTTCATTTCCATCTCTCTTGCACACAGGCACACACATACAGAAACCCTTTTTCTTCAAAACATGTTCTCTTCATTCTCTGTCTCTGTCTTGGGAGAGAAAGAGACTTGTCTCTTGCAAGTGTAGTGGCTGTCTAAGTAGTGTTTGCTGTTCAGATACATTTTCTGATCAATGGCCTCTTAGTGTGTTTAATTGCCCAATCAGCCCCAGATCTAATCCTGCCATGTACATAGGTATTATTCTAGACTGTACTTGTTTTAGTCTATTTATGATAAGAAACAAAGGGAACTTGTGCAATAAAAAAAGTCATTGACTGGTGCATAAGAGATGCTGATACATAATGGATACTGGAATGAAGAGTTGCATTAATTAACGTAATGGTATTCAATGTATTAACAACGTGAGCACTGCCTACTGAGTATTACTATAATACAGCAAACTTTGCATTTTTATTACCAGGTTCCCTTATCCAAGTCCCCTCAGTTGAGAGGGGAAAGCTTAGTAAAGTTCGCCTGGGCTCATTGTCTTTGAAGAAAGAAGGAGAAAGACAATGCTTCTTGTTTACAAAACACTTTTTAATTTGTACAAGAAGTTCAGGAGGAAAACTGCATCTTCTCAAGGTATGGGCTTTACATTATGATTTAATTTGCAAAATGAAACCACATCTTTGGTGAAATGTCATCATTTTACAGTTTTATGGCTTTAACCTGAGTGTTGCATTAGTGGTTATAAACAAAATTAGGGTGATGCTCAGTATTTAACTGCTTTGTCTTTTTATTGCAAATATTAGGGTTTAGCCAGTTTCTTTTTCTAGACTCAGTTAATTCTAGTAAACTGGGGATTAGAAACAAGGCATTGATGTATCTATTTATTTGAAGTAGGCAATAAATTCAGTGTATGTAGCACTGAATTTTAGTCAGTTTTCAGTGCATAAATCAGCCAGTACAACCCTGCAGAATTGTCAAAGAACATTTTACAGAGCTCTAATAAAATTAATTTTCAAAGTCAATTCTGTTTTCCTGAACAGCATGTTCTCTTAAACTAAAATGTAATCTAAGAACAATCTAGTTATATTTGTTGAGATTCAGGCTTTCATAGTACTGGTTTGTGGATGAAGAGATGTTGGGAGTTCACTGAGTGGATTATGTTGAATAGAATTTTAATTTGATATACCAAGAGGTTGTTAAGGTTCGTGTACTTTCTCACTTTGCACCTCTTAAATAGTTCAAGTACTTTGCAAAACTAAATAAAGTCCAATGGAACCTTTAAAAATTCTTGTATGTATTTCACTTAAATTCAGAAGATGAAATTCTAGGTAACTTTTTGGAACTTGTGGACAAGTCAGTGTGTCACATAAATGACAGTGTGGTAAAAGTGAAAGAAGTTCTGTACATTGTACTGTTGATCAGTTGGATTTAAAAAAAATGTTGTATTTAATCTGTCTGAGTTTAGTTCTTTAAGGAAAAAATGTGCATCATGAAATTGATGTATCTTCCTCAGACCTCTGAGTAATATAAAACATTAGAGTAAGGTAGATCAAAGTTTAAAAAAAAACCTGTGACAAATGGGAACAAAAGACAAAACTTGTATAAAATCATCTTTGTTTCCACAGACAGGAGGTGTTCTGTCTCTAATAGAGTGCACACTGGTCGAGGAGACAGAAGCCAGTGATGATGATTGTAAGTTAAATTCAGCTGTCAGTAGTAAGTACAGTTTCTAGTTTCCTAAAATTAGTACCCTGTCTTTTTTTGTGTTTTTCATAAGAGCAAATAGATATGTTTTTATGAAACCAGTGGAATACAGTGTTAAACTGAATAAGATGGATGGATATTCCAACAATGGACAGGCTGGCTCAGATGGGGGGCTGTTATGAGTTCACCCACAGTATCTTTGGAGGGGGAAAAAAAAAAGCCTTAAATAAGTAGCAGATAATTAGCTTTCTGAAATACATGTGGGTTAAGTGAATTGGAAGAGTTAACGGAAAGTTTTTTATCTTGGGCTTCCCACAAATCTGGACTGTGAGGTTGATCAAATGGAATAACAAAACATAGTCTTGGGCTAATTTTATTGTTACTCCTTTTGGTTTCCATCTTGCAGTTTGTGAAGTTTTGTACTTGTCTTGTGAAAATAGTTTCATTAATTTTGATGATGTTTCTAGAGTGGTGAGGTTATATTAGCATACTAGTGTTGGAAGAAACTTTAAGAGCAATATATATCAAATGTATTTTTGTACCTGGCGTATGTGAACAACAAAATGAGTTTTTGGATACCTAACTGGATTTGCTCTTTATCAGGAAGATGTTTTAAAGCAATTTTCATTTTAAATGAAACCACAGTTTTCTTTGTCTTATACTCTGAAGTTTCACATTGTGACATTTTTCTCCCTCTCTGGCTGTGAAGCAAAAGGTTCTGGGCAGGTGTTTGGGCACCTGGATTTCAAGCTCATAGTGGAGCCTTCGGATGCTCCTCCTTTCACTGTTGTCCTCTTAGCCCCTTCACGGCAGGAGAAAGCTGCGTGGACAAGTGACATCAGTCAGGTACCGCAATGCTTTCTTCACCTTGTTTGCATCAGGGTCGTTGTTCATTCTGCATTTCTGAAAACCCAGCTGAGAGAGGGGTGCCGAATGTCTGATTTGCTGTGTTATGTATGAAATACCCTTAGTGCTGCCTGCTCTCCTCAAAATTCTGTCCTTGCTTTTGAGACACCCCTGAACTGTGTTTCTCAGTGACAGAGATGGGGTATAAATTCTGAAATTGTCCACAGACAAACATAATCTAATGATAATAATTTTTATGTCTAAGGACAGCCCATCCACATACATTTTTAGATAGAAGAAGGATAATACTCGTTTGTTGATGATTTTCATACAGAACAAAAACCACCTGAGAGTCCTAGAGTGAAAATGATACCATATCACACCAATAATGAAGTAAGAAAATTGGGTAAACTCTTTTTTCCACCAAAATTGAGTACTAACAAACCATTATAAATAATTGTTGAGCTTTCTGACAGTGTGCAGGGACTGTTTATGTTGTGAATGAAGGAAAGGGGTATTTAAAAAATTTTAAATGTAAGGGATAAATTCTTATTTATTTATTTTTATCGCTTTTACTTAAAAACATAATAGACAAACTTCATCATAATCTATTTGCGGAAAGAAGTTGAATGCAATAAAAAAAAATCTGACCTTCCAGCTTACCAGAGCTAAATCAAGACTATTTGTGGTTTGTTTATGCACATGAACAAGAGCATAGACCTCTCATAGTTCTGAATGCAGGTCCTAGCCTCTATTAATTTAATTTATCCTCTATTAATAGAGAGAAATAATTGATTAGAGAAAAATCTCTAAACTCCCTGCATGGAACGTGATGCATTTCCAAAGTTGCTATCATTGCTGGCAACATCTCCAGATGAATCAGCATCCTAATGAGTAGAAATTGCTTAAAAATAAGTATTCTGAGTTACTTTGTGCTGGATTAACATTTTTGAAAGAACAATAATAGGAAAATAAAAATCTCAAAATACAGTATGAACTGCAACTTGCTGTCTTACAGACAGACCTGGTTGAAGAATTTTTTACAAAACAGATTTTCAGTGAATTATGTTGTTTCATTATATGTAAAATTATTGGAATTATTTACTGGGGCAGAAAGACCATTTAAGAACAGGAGAAAGGCCATTCTTAGCCTAAATTATCATAAATTAAAAAGTCATCTGATATGATGATTGGTGCTAAGGGCTTCTTTGAAGCATTTCAAATTCAAAAAGGGGAGATTTAGGTGTAGGTAACAATTTGAGAAAATCATACTGGGAATTATTACAGCTGCACTTTCCAAGTAATCTTAGAAACCTGAATTGAAAACCACATGTAGCTACCTGGATGATATTTTAAATTTATAGCTATAGATGTAATCTAATCCTGAAGAGGCTGAAGATTGTCAGGTTTGAGCAATCCAATATCAATCATTGCTCTGCTATGAAATGTTCCAAAGCCAGAATGCTACGTGTATTTTTGAAGTCAAGATAAACACATGTGATAATTTTTGAAACTCCTTTTTACTGATGATAGGAGATTGTCTTTATATATATATATATATATATATATATGACTGTATGTATGTATATATGTATGATACTTAATGAATAAAAGTAGAAAGTATTATAGAGACAAGAGGCCTATAGGGTTTGGTAGCAGGTACTTGTTGCAGACTACATAAATCTGATCCGCTGTCAGACTTGCTGACTTCCATGGGCAAGGCTTGTAGTGCAGAGGTACCTCAGCACCCCAGAATCCCTCGATCACTGAGGCTGGACAATCCTTCCCAGCCCATGGAGTCCAAGCTGTGCCCAATACCCATCTTGTCCCCAGCCCAGAGCACTCAGTGCCATGTCCAGGCCTTCCTTGGACACTGCCAGGGATGGACAACTCCCAACCTCCCTGGGCAGCCCCTGCCAAAGCCTGACCACCCTTTCCATGGGGAAATTGCTCCTCATGTCCAACCTGAGCCTGCCCTGGCCCAGCCTGAGGCTGTTCCCTCTCCTCCAGTCCCTGTTCCCTGGGAGCAAAGCCTGACCCCCTGGCTGTCCCCTCCTGTCACGAGTTGTGCAGAGCCGGAAGGTCCCCCCTGAGCCTCCTTTGCTCCAGGCTGAGCCTCTTTCCCAGCTACCAGCTTTCCTACCTTTCCTGGGGCTCCAGACCCTTTTCCAGCTTCATTCTCTTCTTTGGGCACATTTGAACTACATGAAAGTCCCTTCTAATTCCTAGCCTAAAACATTTATACAAGAGTTTGCAGGGAACACTTGGACAGCTTCCTCACAGCTGTGTTTCACAAGGAGCACCACTTGAATTTGTTTTTACAAGTGTGTTTCTGGAAGCTTTTTACATTCGCCTCTGGTCTTCTGCACAGAGTAAAGGTTAAGGTATTATTGCACCCATTGGAGTATAAAGCATTCAGACTTTCTTGTGGTTTTGATTTTTCAAGCTTACGCTCATTCAGGAAGTACTAGAAGTAATGAATTTTGTTCCCTTTCAAAGGAGCTTCAAAGGAAATATCACTTCCAACTCAAAATACTTAATCATGTGGAAAAAAAAGGTTGCTGAACTGAATACCCTGAGCGGCAAGGGCTAGAGAAGCATGTCGACTCTAATTCTTGCATCACTGCTTTTCATTTGTGAAAATACCTTGTATTAATCAGCCCATGCACTGCAAAAGCTGTGCTGTAAGCTTATAAGGATATGAAAAGTGTGGGAATCAGTCCCATCTCCCTTTTTGATTTTAACAGTTTTCAATGTTTATTTTCACAGTGCATTGATAATATAAGGTGCAATGGATTAATGACAATAGTGTTTGAAGAAAACTCCAAAGTCACAGTGCCACATATGATCAAGTAAGTGCAACAGTGAGCAAAACAGATTGTTGTGTTTCTTCAATAAAAATTTTAACAAAAGAAAGCATGTGTTTAGAAGACACAAACTTTTAAATTTTTTTTTTCTCCCATTTTTGTTGAATGGAACTGATTCTATATCCCAAAACATATATTTTCAAATCCCTTTCTTGGAATTGTAGGGATCACTCAGTGGTGAACTCTCAATTCACAGTCTTGGATCACAGCTCCGATTTTTCTGGGTTTTGTGTAGTTGGCTTCAGTTACGCCTCGGATGAATGATTTTGTTCTCAGTTAGCTTTGTCATATCACTCAATTTTATTGAAGATTTAAAAAAATGTCTTCATAATATATTTACTTGACTGCAGACAAGTAGCGTTTTCAAAGGTATTTTGTTATATTACCCAAAGTTTTTGTTCTTGCTGTTATTTCTATTAAAAATTTATTTTCTCTCATAATTTTAACTGATCACATCAAAGTAATATCATTATTTATAAGCCTGCTTCTGTTGCCTTTGGATTTGCTCAATTTTTTATTGTAATAAGTAGTTTTTGTTTCTAATGAGACATTTCCAGTGCGTGATTCCAAATTTTCAACACATCTTGGATCTTCTGCCTCAATTTACATGAGTTTTACTTATTAGTATCCAAGATAAATATCAGTGAATGAAACAAACAGAAAACTATTTCCTTTCTCACTGTTGTCTTCACATCTCTTGGTTTCTCAAATGCCTTTTTTGTAGTTTCCTCTCTTCTCCTCTCTTTGTGCTTAGAAATGGGAAAGAGAAAACTTCTCTGAATGCACTGTTAGGGCACATAGCTTTGATCCCTGGAAATAAGGCATTTTATTGTCTTCAGCTTTATTCCAGGAACTCTTCAGTGTGTAAACACTTCTGTCACCTGCTGAGTTTTAAAAGTACATTTGTCCCCTTTCGAAGTACAGCAGGACCTTAGTCCCAGTGTCAACAGAAAGGAATATTAATTCTAAAGAAGATACAGGATCTTAAAAACAGACACAAATTTGATGTAGTCTTTCTTAGATTTTACTTGTCTGATTTGCAGCACACATTGACTTTCTGAGTGAGATGTCATTGGATGATATAAACAAAAAATTGCCACTTTTCTGAGGGCCCAGATAAGAAACAATGTTGTTTTTTATTTTACTGGTTCTTTTATGTAATACAATGTAGAAGTGTGTGAATATCCCGATCTTTCTTCTGAGAAAATCCAGTAATTTTTAATGTAAAGATCGGGTGTATTGAAAGATGCTTTACTTAGTATTCATCCTGTTTATTTAAAAACTAAGCCTTCAACTAGACAAAAAAAAAGCAAAACAGGATCTGAGGGGAAAAAAACCAAACCCCATTATGAGTAGGGTTATGTAAATGGTTTTTATTTTGATGTCACAGCAAAAATTGGTCCTTTCTTGTTTTGTTTTTTTTTCACTGAAACAAAGATTCTCCTTGGTTTCTCCTTTGAAATGTGAGATGTTTTGTGCTGTTCCCTCTTTCTTCTTTTAAAATAAAAAGCAATTCTGGGAGCCTGAAGGCAGACGCTAATTTGCAGGTGAGCCTTAAACTTAGCTAAGGGGTTAATTTTGCTGGGTTTTGTTAGGGTCCATTACTCTATTTTAGACTAAACTTGATTTCAGCAGAAAAAAATACAATCAATTATTCTATACTGAGATTTTAGTAGTATTGAACTAGGGGCCACAACAGCCTGAAAGAGGCAAGAGGGGACAATTCTGCCAACTGTTCCATTTCTGAAATTTAAGCATCACTAATGGTTTCTTAGGCTCTGAAATGTAAAACATTTGCCAAAACCAGAATTTAAGTTCCCTTAGTTATGGAAACAGGTATTGCCACAGATTAAGAATTTTCTTGCACTGATTAAATACAATAGCGCATAAATATTTGTTGCCTCTATGCTGACAGGAGCAGCTATGGTGATACCACTCCTTAGTTATAATCACTCATTGGTAAAGTGTTTCAAATTTGACTTTCATGTAGATCTGATGCCCGTCTTCACAGAGATGACATTGATATTTGCTTCAGCAAAACGCTGAATTCCTGTAAAGTCCCCCAAATCCGCTATGCAAGCGTGGAGCGCCTCTTGGAGCGGCTCACGGACCTGCGGTTCCTGAGCATTGACTTCCTAAACACCTTCCTGCACACCTACCGCATCTTTACCACTGCAGCTGTTGTCCTAGAGAAGCTCTCCGACATCTACAGGAGGCCCTTCACATCTATTCCTGTCAGGTGAGCTTGGGGGTCTTTGCTGTTCTGTCGCAGTTTCCTGAAAGAGATACCATGGCGTCATTCATTGTTCATTTTGTGGGGTTTTTTCCTGTTATTTTCTGCTTATAAATAATCTGAGAAGGTTCTTAGTTTGTAAACAGGATGTCAGTTTTTAGCAGAGTCTGTCTCAGCTGTCTGCCTAAGCTTTGCAGACTGAGTGTCACAGAGATTTTGCAGTGCCATGCAGATTTGCACAAAATTTGTGTTTTCACTTGAATCTGGTCAGTGTTTGCTACCCTTTTGCTCTTCTTGTGTTTCTGCTCTCAGGTCTTTGGAGTTGTTCTTTGCCACTAGTCAGAACAACAGAGGGGAGTACCTGGCTGATGGGAAATCACCACATCTCTGCCGCAAGTTTTCCTCTCCTCCTCCCCTGTCACTCTCCAGGACCTCCTCACCCGCCAGGACCCGAAAACTGTCACTGACCTCCCCGTTGAACTCTAGGATCGGTGCTCTTGACCTGTCTGCTTCATCTGTGGCCAGCAGTCCTACCTCAAACTACAGCCCGGCCACATCCCCGCCACCCACAGGCAGCAAGGCACCGTTGGACCTGAGCCGGGGGCTGTCATCCCCTGAGCAGAGTCCGGGCTCAACCGAGGACAGCCTGGAGAACCCACGCCTGGACCTCTGCAACAAGCTGAGGAGAAGCATCCGCAGAGGTATTCCATACCCACAGAACACTGAACCCAGCTGTGCTGCTTGCTGCTGCTTCTCTGGGTGAGGTTGTTCTCTGTTCCCACTGTTTTCTTGCTTCTTCTCAGGAATAGCAGCATGACAAAGTCATGGAATCACAGAATGGTTTGGGTAGGAAGGGACCTTAAAACTCATCTAGTTCCAACCCACACCATCTTATCTGTTTTCACTTCAGTCCACTGTTAAGGAGAAAGGCAGAGGAGAATATTTAGTGCCAGTTGTGTTCCCTAGGGTGAGAAATTTTTGAGATGTGCCATTGACTACAGGAAGTGAAATATTAAGTTAAAAAGAAAGACCTGACAGCTTTAACGTGTTTGCATAGAGGGCTGGTTTTTCAGGAAAATTCTGTCATTAATCCAAATAAATAATGCATGTAATGTGCTCAGTACATTGGTGACATTCATACCAGGTGGTGTGAATGTCACCTAGTTTTCCGTCCAGAAGGTACAAGTCGAAAATAGATTAATTGCCCCTGTGCAAATGCCTGTTTCCTCTATGGATTCTGTAAGGCACCTTGGAATATGTTTTACTTCAGTGGGCTGAAGTTGGTTTACATAAACCTCAGTGTGGGCATCTAGATTGGGATCATTGTATTTATAGATGGCAAAGCTCCACTGTCAGAGAAAACAGAAGTCGGCATTATTTCTACTTTGGGGACAGAGGAATGGTCTTCTGAATTGGAAGAGAAGTTTGCAGTAATTTTTTTCTGTTGTTGTTACATTTAATAGAAAATGATGCAATTTAAAAACACTTTCTTATTCCTAAAATTGATATTTTAAAATGGTTGTAAATGGCCTGGCTTATAGTCTGAGGAATTTGATCCATAAATCTGAGCAAAATGTAGGTCAGTTGTAGTTGCTGGTACTGTAACAACAAAAA
Organism: Dasyornis broadbenti; assembly: GCA_013397935.1. Taxonomy (NCBI): domain Eukaryota; kingdom Metazoa; phylum Chordata; class Aves; order Passeriformes; family Dasyornithidae; genus Dasyornis; species Dasyornis broadbenti. The sequence continues at coordinate 35,967 of VZRN01002076.1, forward strand.
ATATTAAGAGGAAAGAAGAAAAGGACTACCAAACATAAACTAAGAAAAATATGATTGAAAAGTTATATCTGCTCCCTACTGATGAATTACCAGTAGTGCCCTGCTAATAAAGTAGATGTTTCATTATGCAAAGGGATTGTTTTTACAGAATGCAGCCTATTGCTTAACAAAAAAGCCCTTTTTAACAGGTAGGTTGGCCACTGTAGCATTGTAGGAGTCTATCTATCAAGAGCAGAGGCTGATGTCATCAGAATAATGTTGGTTTTCTGACCATAGGATGCTCTATACAACACCTAGTCTGCTGGGATGCACCAACCAGAGGGGAAAAAGGTTTCTAGCATAGGAACCAGGAGGACTCATTGATAGAGCTTTAAACTAGTTTGGAAGGGGGAAAGAGACAAAACTGGGCTGGGTAATGAGAGGCAGTGGAGGGATGCACCAAAACTTGAGGAACTGAGCACTGGTGGGATCCCTCAGTCACGAGGTGTTGGGTACAAGGAACCATACCTGAAGTTCTTCTGTACCCATGCACACAGTATGAGGAACAAACAAGAGAAACTTGAATCTTTGGCTCCGTTCTGGTGATTTGACATCATTGGCATAAGTGAAACCTTACTGGGATGAGTCCTGTGACTGAAGTGCCCTATTGAAGAGTTACAGACTCTTTATGAAGAATAGACAGGACAGATGAGGCAGATGAGGCAGAGGGAAGCACAGTATGTAACAGAAGGGTTAGAATGTAGGGCGGTCACAGTTGGCAGTGGCAGAGTTGAAAGCCTCTGAGTAAGAATCAAGGGACAGTCAAATGATGCACATGTCTCTGTGAGCGTCCACTATAGATGTCCCAGCCCGGGTGATAACGCCAATGAGTTATTCTTTGAGGAACTAAGGGATGCTTCCAAGTCAACTGCCCTTGTCCTTCTGGACAAGAAATCAACTGTCAGAAATCAACTGGGAGCATCACACGGCTGGTACAATCCAGGCCGGAAGATTACTAAAACACCTGGATGACACCTTCATAGGACAAGTACTAGGAGATCTGACTAGGAAAGATGCCCTCGATTTGTTGCTTGTTAACAGAGAGTGTTGCATGAATGGCGTGATTGGTGGCCATCTTTGCTACAGCTGCCACAAAGTGATTGACTTTAATGTCTCTGTTGCTAGGAGGAAAAATGCTAGAAAAATTTCACCCTTGGACATGAGGAGAGCAGACTTCAGCCTGCTTAGGGAAACAGTGAGCACGATCCGTGGGAAAATTCTTTCAAAGGTGCTGGGGTCTGTTAGCGCTAGTCAGTTTTTAGGCATCACCTCCTGAGGGCACAGGAAGAGGCAATTCCAAGATACTGAAAGTCAAGCAGATGAGACAGAAGGCTGGCTTGGCTGAGCAGGGATCTTTTGGAGATAAAGCAGAAAAGGAAGGTGTATGCCCAGCAGGAGAAGTTTGGGATGACATGGGAGGAACACAAGAGATGCTGCTCTACAGGGAGAACATTTTTGCAGCTGAAGCTTAACTGGACTTGAAACTTGCCAGAATGGTGGGGGATGATAAAAAGAGGTTTCGCAAATACATCAGCAAAAAGCAGTGCAGAAATTACATTGGCCCAATCCAGAATGAGGATAGTCACCTCACAAACAGGGAGTTTGACAAGACAGGGATATTTAATGTTTTTCTTACCTTACGTCAACATGGCTAAGGGGGTCCCAGTGCCCTGAGCTGAGTGACCATGGCTTGAGAATGACAGACTCACAGTTGATCCTGAAGTTGTAGGGATCTGCTGCACCAGCTGGATCCCTGTAAATCTATTGGGCCTGATGGGATTAATCCGAGAATACTCAGAGCTGGCTGATGTCATTGTGAGGCTTCTCTCGATATTCAAACAGTCTTGGGAACCTGGAGAAGTCCCAGTTGAGAGGAACCTGGTTAACATTGTCCCAATTTTCAAAAAGCGCAGGAAGGATGACTCTGGACACTACAGGCCCATGAGTCTCACTTCAGTGCCTGATAGGGTTATGGAGAAGATTGTTCTGGGAGGTATTAAAAACACCTGAAGAACTACACAGGCATCGCGTTACTGAAAAATGGACAAAACTTCCCTAACACCAATGCAGCATTAAGAAGCAGCCATTCTTTGTTCAGATGGATGCATGAGGGGATCTCTCTGAAATATTGTGCCTGCTGAGCACAGAAAAGGCTTCTGCTTATAGACAAATTTTACATACATACTCACTGATTTTCCCAGAACAAACATGCATATGATAATCATTCCCCCAAAGTCATCAACATAGATTCCTTCCCTTTTCACATGAATTTGTTTGTCCCAGGGGTCTCTCCAGTGGTCTCTGGTCATTGTCAGCCCTGAAGTTACACTTGGCTACCCCATGAATTCAATGTTACTTCCCCAAACCTGGAGCTGAGTTGGCACAACCAATGTAATTAATTGTTTTGGAGATGAAAGCATACTCTCCTGCTCCTCTTCTTGGTTGATGTTTAACATGATCCCCATTATGCAGTTCTACAGGCCAGTGATTTTACAAAATAATCATTGTCTTTTCCCTACCAGCTGAGTAAACAGGTATTCATCTGGCAACAATAGGTCAGCATAGCTTCATAAGGGGAAAGTCCTGCTTGTCTCACCTGAGTTCCTTCTATGATAGTGTAACCCACTTGTTTGACCCAGGAAAGGCAGTAATGTGATCTTTTTGGACTTCAGCAAAGCTTTTGATACAGTTTCTCCCAGGATCCTTGTGGACAAACTGTCCAGCCCACAAGTGGATAAAAACATCGTGAGCAACTGGCTCACGAGTCGGGTGTAAAGGGTGGCGGTGACTGGGCTGACACCAGGCTAGCACCAGTCGCTGCTAGGGTTCCAGGGTTCCGTCCTTGGCCCTGTGCTCTTCAGCATCTTCAGTAGCAATCTGGACACAGGACTCTAAGGAATACTAAGTAAGTTTGCTGATGACACTGAATTGGGAGGAGCTTTTGACTCCCTTGAGGGCAGAGAGGTCCTGCAGAGAGAGCTCAACACATGAGGGATGGGAAATCACCAGCTGTGTGGGATTTAATAAGGGATTCTGCACCTGGGCTGGGCTGTGTGTATGGATGGGGTAACAAGGGGCTGGAGAGCAGCGTGGGAAGAGACCTGGGGGTCCTAGTCCATGTGCAGTTGGATCTGAGTCAGCAGTGCCCTGGAGCCCAGGAGGGACATCCCTGTGCTGGGGACATTAGGCCCAGCACTGCTGGCTGGAACAGCCTCACCTCGAGTCCTGGGGACAGTTTTGTGCACCGTAATATCAGAAAGAGCAAAAGCTCTTAGAGAGTGTGCAAAAGAGGGACGTGGGGATGGTGAAGGGTCTGGAGGGGCCACACAAGGAGTGGCTGGAGGCACTTGGCTGATTCAGCTGGAGCAGAGGGCACTGAGGGCAGAGCTCCGTGAGGGCTGCAGCTCCTCCTGAGGGGCAGCTCCGGTCTCTGCTCCCTGGGACTGGGACAGGACCCAGGGAGTGGCTGGAGCTGGGCCAGGGCAGTCTCAGTCTGGATCTCAGGGAAAGGTTCTTCCCCCAGAGGGTGCTGGGCACTGAACAGGCTCCCCAGGGAATGGGCACGGCCCCGAGGCTGCCAGAGCTCCAGGAGCATTTGGACAACACTCCCAGGAATGCACAGGGTGTGATTGCTGGGGTGTCTGTGCAGGGACAGGGACTGGACTGGATGGTCCTGGTGGGTCACTTCTGACTCAGTGTATTCTGTGATTCTGTGATCTTTGCTCGTGCTTTATGCTTTCAAAAACTACTGGTTAGTTGTTGTGCATAATCATGGATATTATATATCCAGTATGCTGGATGTTTTTGCATGAATTGCGTAACAAACTATTTATATATATAAAACAGAGGGTTTTTTATACAAAATTAGGCCAATTCTTCTTGTTCAGTGCTATAACCATATTCAAATAAACGTGATGATAGCACAGCATGTTCCGAAATACAGGCCATGCAATAAACTTAATCGCAAACAGGTAACTGCGGTCTTAAGTGTAACATTTTTTCTCCGTATAATAAGTGAACTGGTAAAGAGCAAGTTGTTCTGCCCTTGTGTAAGCACTGGGCATTGTTGGAGAGTTATTCACATTTTTTGTTGTCTCACATTTATGAGAGCTGGAAGTGTTACCTGGACAGCACAGGGAACATTTGGAAATGGGCAATAAATGCTAAATTGCTGTCAGTACAGTGTCTCCCAACCCAGGAGGGATCTCCTGCTAAACAGCTTGCTCTTAGTCTTGAGGAATTTTCAGGTAGAGAGCTGTGTCCTGTAGGAGAGAGTCCTTTTGTCACCCAGCTGCATGCAGCATGATGAGGAAGAAGAGTAAGTTTAAAAAGGGGGATGGAAATGGGTAGTGCTGTTGTTCTGGTACTGCTAGAATTCCAAAAACACAGCTCTGGCTTACTCTAAATCCAGTACAACTGCACAAATTCTGTTCCCCAGGACATATTAGTGTGGTGATTGTTGATCTCTGTTACTGTTGTCCATTTACATGCTGGAATTTTCACCTTCTTTGCCTGCTTTCAAAGTTGTTTGCTTTCAGGGCTTCTGTTTTCTAAAGTTTTTGTTTATATTTAGCTTAATATACACAATGCTTATGCTGCAGGCAGAGCTGTCATTCACATCAAATGCAAGATACATTTTATCAGCTTGTTTTCCCTTACTTTGAAAGCAGAATTTCTCCCATTCCTTTTTTTTATTCTTCTGTTAAAAGAACTCCACCATGGACTAGTTTGCTCTGCAGTGCTGTTTGGCAATTTTATGAGACAGATTTTGATTACACTTTGTTATTCACTTTGTTACTAGGATTGTTTTCCCTAGCTTATAGAAAACCTGTGAGTTCAAGTACCCCTATTATGTGTGCATGTCACTGCATATTCTCCTGATTGAAAGGATAGTTTTATCCAACAACACCTTAAAACTGACAATTTGCTGGTTTTCACCAAGTTTATTTATGAGCTTTTACGTCATTGGTACAAAACCTTCCTTTAACTCCATCCAGCGGATAATTATTGTTGAGTTAATGGCAAAATCTCAGGGCGAGTTCCAGAAGCAGTACTGTTTGAAACAACTGTAAACAAAATTATGCATGATCATCAGTATTGACATTTATTCTCTTTTAAAGCAGCAGTTCTTGAATCTGTGTCAGTGGACAGGACTATTCCTGAAAGCACCTCAGTGGTGGACACTGCAGAGCTGTCCCCGTGCAGATCCCCTTCGACACCGCGTCACCTCCGCTATCGGCAGCCAGGAGGTGAGAGACTGACATGTCCTGGATCTGCTTGTCACTTTAAACAGGGTTTAATCTTTGTACCTGTGGTCTGTGCAGGACAGTAGAAAGCAATAATACTGTTTGAATCATCTGGTTTGCTTGTATTTTTTTTATTTCTCAGGTGTTAAAAATAAAAAGAGCCATTAAAATGTGAAGTGTGCTTGTTAAGTTTGAGTAACAATAATGAGACGTGGAAGCACATTGAGACTTCAGTATGATTCAGTGTTCTGAAATAGCTCAAGCAGGATGTGCCCAAGTTCAAGACTAATATTGAATCAGTCCTGTTCTCACAGAACTCTCAAGACTCTGACATGTTTTTTTCAGTTGATGAGGGGACATATTTTAGGCACCATCTGTAATCATGAAACACACAACACCCATTGTTGTCAATGGGGAGTGACTGTGTCTGTTTCTTTGTGTAACACTGAACATTTACAGATGGTGTCACATTATTCATTCCAAAATTTGAATAAGCTGCTCAATTGAAGAAGAAAAAGAGAGCTGGAGCTCCTCAAATAGCTCTCACATGTCTCTTTGAAGTTATTAGCAGGGCTGTGAGCTGCATCCATGAACACTTAAAATGCTGCCAGCTCCTGCAGGCCAGGTTTCTGGGCAGGTGTTTCATACCTGGGACTAAAACAAAAGCAGAGCAGAATCTTCTCACCTGGGTAATAAGGTGCTAGGACACTTTAAATTTAAACCAAGAGTAATTTTCTGTGATTGGGCACATTTGTGACAAGAGGGCAAGATTTGGGAGTTGGAAACTGTGGACAATGTCATATTATCTGAGTCTGAGTTAATGTTCACAGCACTCTCTGTAGAAAAATTTGATAAAATCTGCAAAACTGTGCTCATCCTGGACAGGAACCAGGGAAAGCACGTGAATCCAGTTACCAGAAGCTGGTGAATATGCTTAATTCTCTGACACAATTTTTTGTTTAGGTTAATTTTCTACACCATTGTTTCTCTCTCTCTCTCTCTCTTTCTCTTCCCCCCCCCCTCCTATTTGGTTAAGATACTTGTTCCTCACCTTGTCAGTGTCTTAGATATTTTTGTATAGCCACATTAATTACACTGACCTGAAATTATGAACTACGAATATGATTATGGTACTTTTATTGTATTTAACAGAAAATAATCTGACCGTGACAATATAAAACATTCAGAAAGTTACAAACTTTACTGAAGATTCTAAGTCTTGTTGTCGTTTAATGAAAAGGTATGTAGAAGTTAATTTTTTCCTGTCTTTTCCCTTTACAGTGCAGACTGCTGACAACAGCCACTGCTCAGTGTCTCCTGCTTCTGCTTTTGCAATTGCCACAGCTGCAGCTGGGCACGGGAGCCCACCAGGTGAGAAGGTGTGCTGTGCAGAGAGAGGCGACAGTGGGATACACAGGTTCTCAGGAGGTAAACATTTCTCTAGAACAGACCTCGGTGTTCTTAAGAGCAAATGCTTAGGTCAGATGGGACTTGGAGCAATCTGGTCTAGAGGAAGGTATCCCCGCCCATGTCAGGGTTGGAACTGGGTATTTTTAAGGCCTTTTCCAACCCTATTTGTTGATTTCTTAATATTTCTAATCCAACCTATTACTGAAAGATTAATATTTGACAGTTATGTGATCTGCTAAGCATCCAGATAATATCTTACTTGTTTGTTTTTTTTATTCACTTCCAATTTAAGGTCTTATTTTTTAAAATTAGGTTTTCTGTGTCCAAAGGTGGTATGCAGTTTTACTAATTGCAAGTGTGTACTGTGTATTCCTTGGAAAGCAGTCACTGACTGAAGGTATTTAGTGCAACATGAAATACTTGTGTTAAGTTTTGCATGTGCTGCTTATCTTTGACATATCAATACGTGTACCCTTTGACATATCAATATCTTCCACTAACAGAGTCCTCTCATAGGTCATGTTGTAAATAAACCCCAACTTTTTTTCTACAAAATCAATTTCACTTTGGCTTGACTTGCTATAACCCACAGTTCATTTTGATTATGTGTGACAAAGCACAATCCAGGTGTAAACTCACACTTACCTTTTTTTTCATTGGAATGTCAAGGAACTGATTTGAAGATCCCAGTCTCAAAATAACCCATGAAATTCTGTGTAAGATAGTAAATCCCCATGGGTCTCAGTGGATTTTGTATCCACTAGGTCTAAAGTTGTGGTCATTGATTGATAGGTGTGAAGACATCAGAAGAAAATAATTTCTGCATGAGCATGGATCAGTGCTCTTCTTAATTTTGTCTACTTCCCATGATCTTTAGATTACAGAACAGTGATGTTCAGTGGTAGGAACTTTATTAGAGAATCATTTAGGCTGGAAAATCCCTCCCAGACAATCAGCCTGTGCCCAGTGTCCACCTTGTCCCCAGCCCAGAGCACTGAGTGCCACATCCAGGCTTTCTTTGGACACCTCCAGGGATGGGGACTCCAAACCTCTCTGAGTGGCCCCTGCCAAGGCCTGACCACCCTCTTCATGGAGAAATTCCTCCTGATGTCCAACCTGAGACTCCCGTGGTGAAGCCTGAGGCCATTCCCTTTCATCCTGTCCCTGTTCCTTTCGAGCAGAGCCTGACCCCCCCAGCTGCCCCCTCCTGTCACGAGTTGTGCAGAGCCAGAAGGTTCCCCCTGAGCCTCCTTTTCTCCAGGCTGAAGCCCCACAGATCCCTCAGCTACTCCTGGGGCTCCAGGCCCTTCCCCAGTTCCCTTCCCTTCCCTAGACATGCTCCAGCCCCTCAGCCCCCTGAACTGAGGGGCCCAGAGCTGGGCACAGCATGTGAGATGGTGCCTTAGCAGTGCCCAGAGCAGACAAGGAGGGACAATGACTGCCCTGGTTCTGCTGGCCACGCTATTCCTGTCACAGCCCAGGTGCTATCAGCCTCTTGGCCACCTGGACACCCCTGGGCTCATGTCCAGCTGCTGTCACCAGCACCCCAGGGCCTTTCCCAGCTTTCCAGCCCTTCTTTCCCAGCCTGGAGCCGCAAGGGTTGTTGAGGGCAAAGTGCAGGACTCGGCACTTGCCCTTGTTGACCCTCCATCCCCCACTGTTGGCCTTGGTCCATGGATCTAGCCGGTCTAGATCCTTCTGCACAGCCCTCCTGCCCTCCAGCAGATCCACACTCCCACCCAGCTTGGTGTCATCCACGAACTTACCGACAGAGCACTCGATCCCCTGGTCCAGATCATTATTGAAGGTATTGAACAGGACTGGCCCAACACCGATCCCTGGGGACACCTCTGGTGACCAGACCTCAGCTGGGTGCAGCACCATTCCCACTGTCCCTGGGCCGAGCCACCAGGCAGTCCTTATGCCAGGGGAGATGCCCCTCTCAGGCCCTGGGATGCAGCTTTTCCTGGAGGTGCTGTGGCAGTTGAGGTGACATACCCTGTTTCTCTCATCCCCAGCTGGGTCACCTGGCCACAGAAGGAGATCAGGCTGGACCTGCATTTCCTACACCCTACTGGCTAGGCCTGGCTCTGTGCTTGTCCTCTGTGTGCTGGGTGATCACACTGTGTGATGAACCTGTCACAAACTTCTGTTTAGCAGTTTTTATTTGAATGATGAATATTCTCTGTCTTTGGAATCAGATGCTGCATGGAATCACTGACACAGTTTGCTTTATGAATTAATTTCAATTTGCTTTATGAATGAAATCAGTGTGTTTACAAATTGTTTAGAAAGCAAAATAAGAATAAAAAATACTGGGTTTTCCCACTAGAAACTAATTATATTAAAAAACACTGCTTTTGTATTGTTACCATCACTGCTTTTCAATATGCATTATTCTGAAGTATGAGGGAAAATACAATCCTCAATTATGCAGTCATTTGAAGGAACATCAATGCTTGGGAATGCTAAAACGGAAAAACAGCAGTCCTAACATTCCTAAGTTCTTTTTCGGTTGCTGTTCAAGCTAACTCTTCATTAAAGGTCATTTGCCTGAGTGATGTAAAAATAGAAAGTTGTGCAGGAGATTTGACAAGAAAATGGGTGGTTTTGAGTCTCAGAAGACTGAGTTAGAGTAATCCAGTGTCCTGCTGTAATGAGTATAAAAATTGAAGGTTACGAACCAGACCTTAAACCACGGAATCACCTGTTTTACAACTTGGTGCAATTATTCGTGGTAGAGATAGTACTAAATTTGCAGAGTCATAAGGTTCAAATTTGGGTAAATCAAATAATTTTATTTACTTCCTCTGTGTGTGTTATCATGATTGTGAGATTTTTTAAAACAATGCCTTTCTTCTTCCCAGTGGTCTCCTGTCTTATTCATTTTCTAGGGTGGACACGACCCATCAGTGAATCAGTTTTGGGCAGTGAATGAGATTTTTGACATTTTTTTGGTTTTGTTCAGTCACTCCTTTGCTTCCCTGCTGCAGACACTGTGAGGTGTGTAATTTACAATACTCCTACATGGAACATGAGTAGAGTGGCAGATTAAATCCAGTGTTGGTTAATACCAAGTGATGCACATGAGGCAAAACAATCTGAGCTCTGCACTGGAGAGGACTGGCTCAGGACTAAGATCTGAGGATGAGAATAGGTCATTTCCTGAAATGATCTTGGTGCTCTGCAAAACACAGAAAGGTAAAGGAAATATCAGGAATTATATGGAAAGGAACAGGGCTATAATGGTATATAAGGTATATAAGGGTATATAAGACTATAAGGGTACAGGGTAAGAACAGGGTTTATAATGGTATATAAGACTATAATGGTACTATAGTACAAATGCAGAATTTGCACACTTACTGAAGGGTATGTACAGTCCTGATTGAGATGAGAGAGTGAGAGCTGGAAAGGGTTGAGAGTTTGCAATAAGGGATGAGTTGAGGTATGAAATGGCTTATGTGCATATGACCTTTAGAGAAGAGAGGGCTAGAGGGCTGATGAGAAGTTTTTGTAAAAGGATGGATGTCAGGGAGGGGTAGCAGCAGCGGTGACCGTGGTGGTGTGGGTAAAAGGTTGGACTAAGTCCTCTCAGAGATCTTTTCCAACCCTAACAATTCTACAATTCTATGGTTTGCTGCCTTTTCTGGTGCAAGATGTAGGATACATCAGATGGTTTTCATGGGGCCAAGTTTTAAAAGGAACAGGAGTTTGGGACTCCTTGTGCAATCAGTAGAAGCTCAGGGAGGTTCTGCTGAGGGACATTTGAGGGGAACAGACTTACCCGGGTTCCAGAGTTGAAAGTTATCTGCAAGCAGGAGTCTTTTGAGGTTACTAGACTGGCAAAGCAGAACAGGACCAGGAGCTGAAATCAGTTGAAGATTGTGGGGGAACATTAGGAGGTACAAGTCATCTGTGTGTCTTCTGTTCTCACTGTTCCCTGAAGCCTTCTGGCCACTTTGTGTTTTGGTGTTTCTTAAATTTTATTTATTAATTTATTGAGTTATTTATTTTATTTTAGGGATCTTTGGGGTGTTTACTGCTGGTTGTTTTAGTTTGTTTTCCCAGGGTATGATGTCTTAGCTCTTCCCCACTTCCCATCTCCCAGTTCTGACTGGGATGCACTGAGCAAACTGAGTAACAGACTCACAGCAAGGGCCTGTGGTCACACACACTCTCTCAGAACCAGCCATGAAGGACATACAATTATGTTCTGTGGAGAGTGATAGCCATAGCATTTTAGCATTGCTGTCGCCATGCAATGATTATTTTATAAACTGATAAGTATGCAAAGCCTTGGACAGCTCTCACATGGTTCACACTGGCTTTGCCTCCCTTTGGATGAGCACTACCTGTGGTGGTCCTGAACTGTGTATGAAACCTTTCTCTAAATCAGGATGGTTCAGGTTCTCATGCCCTTCAGCAGTGTTTTTTAACTCACTGATTTTATTGCTATTATTTTCACTTATTTTACAGTTAGGTGCTTTGATGATGCCAAGCTGTGCTACATTTCCTATTGTTTAGTTCATCTGCTTGGTTAAATATTAATTTCTACATATCTTAAACATATTTTTGTCTATTCTCTTCCAGAAAATTTGCATATTAGTTGTTTATTTTAACAGCATGATAAAGATAAAAACAAGCATGAAGTGAAAGTACAGAAAGTTAAATAAAGCACCCCAGGTGCACAGCTTGGGGTCTGTATGGATAATATGCACAATAGGGATAAATAGAGTATGTTCTGTCTTTTACATGTCCTTTTCTTTGCGAGGGTTGTGAGGGACAGCTGGATGGCTCACGGCTTGCTGCAGCTGAAGTCTCTGTCACCATTAATAGGCTGTTGCACACCGTCATTTCTTCCCCAATTTATAAAAATAGTATAACAATACTAACAGATTCTAACATAGAAATGGACTTCAGCAGTTTCTTCTCCCTCTGTTTATATGCCTCTATAAAACTGGTTCTTGATTTCTGCTTTAATCAGTGACAAAATCCACACAGAAATTCTCTAGATCGGCTCCCATGTCTGGCTTATAATATGGAAAAGTCCCTACAAAAATTTTTATGTGAATGGTCTCATCCTACCAGGTATTCTGCTAATCCCTTGTTTTAGGTTTGCCATGAGTAGTCTTGGAGTGGAGCTGCAGCGAGCCCCATCTCCTTAGGAGTGAATTCCTCCTCTCTCTGAAGTCTGTCACACAGCCAGTGTCAAAACAAGCAGCGAGACTGGAAATGTGGGAGAGGAACCTCCTGCCAAAATGCTCACCAATCATTTGTAGTCTTGCTGCTGAAATCCGACAGATGTTACAGGAGCTAAACAACAGCAGTATAATCTACACAGCACCCACACAAACTCTGGCACTAGTTTAAAACAATTTACTTGGAGAATTATTTCTTCCACTTGTAGCTTCTAGAACGTGCAGATTTTCCTGTTTTATTTTTGTACAATTCTTTGAAGCATGTTATTGCCTTTTTTTTCTCATTAAGTTTTTATTTACATCTGTTGTGCATAGAATCAGTGCACAGCACCAGGGTCAGTAAGACATCGTGCACTGATTTTTAAAGGAAAAACCCCTGTTGGAGGTTGGGAATTTTTCCATCCTGTGGCTAGAGATACCTTAACGAGCCTTAACGACTGGGTTCTTAAGAGATAACGACTGGGTACTTAAGAGATAACGACTGGGTACCTAAGGGACAAAGACGCACTTAAGAGACTAAAAACATAGCCAGGTGTGGCAAGAGAAGAAAAAGGTGGCTGGCCGTGGGCAGACACATTGTCCCCGGGACTTGTTGGAGGAGACAGCTGCTNTTTTGTTCGCCCGCTCGAGTGGACAAGCTCTGCTGCCCAGTTTGCTGCCCTGAGATTCCCTGCTGCAGCTCCGCTCGCCGTGCAGCCGCCTCGCCCTCAGCTCCGTCCGCCATCACTGAGGAGCTGAGCTCGCGCCACAGCGCCCCCTGCCGGCCGTGACCGTAACTGCACCAAAAGGGAGGGGCGGTGTCTGGCAGCCCAGAGAAAGCTGCCACCGGGTTTCTGGTTTGTTTATTTGTTATTGCTACTGTTATTGTTGCTTGTTTTCCTCGTTATAGATACCAGTAAAGAACTGTTATTCCTTTTCCCATATCTCTGCCTGAGAGCCTTTGATTTCCCCCTTATAACAATTTGGAGGGAGGGGGGTCATATGCTCTAAGGCAGGTTTCCACCTTCCTTAGCAGATGCCTGTCTTCCAAACCAAGACAACCTCTTTTGGAGTTCATCTACCAAAACTGCTTTTTTGCAGGCCCTCATACTTGTGAACACTCCCAGGGTATGAAGGTGCTCTCTGTGGCTTGAAGAGATTTGAGTTTTACGTAGAATCTCTAAATAGTTGTATGGATGAAGCCAAGTTAGCAAAATAATGCCATTTTTAAACAATGAATTAAGTAAAAAGTACTTACATAACCTTACCAAATGTACAGATTTCTTCTCTCCTAACAATGTATAAGACAACTTGAAGAATAGTTGATTCTAAAATCAGTAATTTTATTTTGAAATGGTTCTACTGAACATGGGCTTCAAGGAGATTGTTTTGACAAAAACTTGAATTCAAGATGCAAACTGATCTTGGGTATTTTTTCTTTAATGTTTGTAGCAGATAGGTTAAAAGAACTATGAGAACCTTATTTCTTCCTCAACTGAAACTGGTGACCAAATATCTCCCAACAAAGACAATTAATATTAGACAGGAAGCAAATACTTCCACCCAAACAAACGAGCTGTAGCCTAATGAACACAGCAGCTTTGTTTCAACTGCTCTGTCACCCGATTTTAGCTGGGTACATTGTATTTCCAGCGTGCTTCAAAGCTGCCTGCCTCCTCCTCCTCCAGCCTACCGACCACGCTGCGGAGAATATCCCATTTCTCACCAGAACAAGGTGACATTATGAGAGAGGATGGGAGTGGGATGGGAGCTGTGGTTGGCAGGAGGGTCTGGCTTCCTTAGTACAAGCATTTGTTTTTTAAAGCACATGTGAGAGGGAGAGGAGAGAGTGAGAAAGAAGCAGGGGGGAAAAGAGTCTTTTGGGGGAGTATCTCTGACAAATAATGATTTGCCCATAGGAAAATCTGCCCTGTGCTAGCGAGAAGGACAGATAGGTTTAATATCTCTAATTTTAGTGATTTAAAGGAGCAATTAAAATGACAGTTTGAAGCTTGGAATCTTCTACACAAAAATGAATTGCATATATACTATCCCTTTAAATTAACTAACTGCACACATCTCTGGTGCTAAATTACCTTTGCCTTGAGTTATTTACCTCCTTCTCTTTTCACAAAGAAGTAATCTTCATCTGAATTGCCCTTTGGTTTAGGCTAGCAAAACTGATCTGACTGTCGACCAGACCATTTTCTGGCATTCTCTGCTTTTGCGTAGCTCTCCGTCTGCCTGCAGAAGTAACCAAGCCTTTGCAGCTGCAGCAGATTGTCTCTGAAGTCAGAGCAAAACCTGCTCCATTCATTTGCTGCAGGTGCTAATTGCAAGTGGTATTGACTTTCAGAACAATTCAGTACACCTGGGCACTCAAAAGTACATCCTGCTGCTGCTACCATGTGCTCCCACTGCCTGTTTTGCCCTGTTAACATGGCATTTAATACAGCCTGTGGGTTCTGGGTTGATGGACCTGCTGTCATGTCACTGTTTATGAAGGGATCGAGTTCCTTTCTGAGTCTAAAACTTTGTAAAAAAAGTTAGTTACACACTACTTTCCACTGATTTTTAGTGCAATAGCTAAGTGCATGACCTGTGCATTAGTGAAAGAAGACATGTATTAAGGGAAGCATGTATTCCTTTTGCAGTGTTAATGTCTGATTTATTTTGAGCTGGCTATTATTGCATTCTTGATCACTGCCTGGGGTGAAACACTGTAGGCCCTTTCAGTACCTTCTGGGATGTAGGGCTGCCAAACCTCAGTTTTAGAACAACTGAATGTGGTTGAAGATAAATAGTGTGGAAATACTTTTGTGAAAGTGTCAACTTTGGAAGCCACTGGAAGGAACATGGAAAGTTCTCATCTCCTCAGAGGTGCTGTAGGAGTTTGTCAGCTGTAACATAACCCAACTGTAACAGCAAGAGCAAATAGAAATGGACTTTGTAAATTATAGCTGTGGTTTCCAGAATAACAGATCTCTAGAAAGCTATATAAGCACTGAAATTGAGCCAGATGAGTCCTGTGAGCTCTCAGTCTGACACGCTTCAGCCCTGCTTGATTACTTGCACAATATTAGAGGGATGAAAATGAGCTGAAAGTAGTAATTCATGTTTCATATAGATCCACAGTGGGTCTTGTGTGGGTCTTTCCGTTCTGATAAATCAGGCACAACTTGATTAAGGCTGTTTTATTTTAAAGCATCAAAATTATCACGAGAAAGTTTCACCGAAGTTTTCAGGGAGAGTTGCTTGGCTTATTTTGGGTTGTGATCAGTGGAGCTGTTTCGCAGTCATTTGAACAACTTGCCAGCTCCCAGTATGACAATATTTTTGTTTTGTTTGTTCTGGCAGAAACACTAATTGGCGTAATGGAATGACAGAGCTTGTGCCAATTGATGGCAGGGAGCTCAGGCCCCGTGTGTGTTGGAGGGTCCGTGCACAGTGGTGCCGGGAGGGGACACGGTGGCTGCTCCTGATGCTGCCAGGTGCACTCAGCCTTCAGCTCAGTGATGTGACTTGGAGGGGCACCATGCACAACAATGCAGGCAGACACTCCCAGTGGAATCCTGCTGGTCCCTGAGATGGAAAACTGTGTACAAACACACATTATGTGTTAAACAGATGCAGAATTTCCTTGGCTGTCACTGTCTTGCACACAGAGACATATATATAGTTCTGCATTCAAAGGTATCAGTTGTCCTGTTCAGAGAGAATTTTCCTGGTTCTGAGCACAGGAATAATAAAGTGGCATTACACCATTATGTTTCCTGAGATAGAGATTCTGGTGTAGGCAGCTGAGTTGGTTTGGGATTTGGCAAAGATTAGAATTAAGCCAGGCTTGTAAAGGAAACATTTGCTTTCTTTTTCCCATTGTGAGAGACAGGCAGAGAGAGATTTCCTTGCTGTGTTATGTGAAAGGCAAGCAAACAATATCTGATGTGATTTTGAGCTGGAGTCTACATTATGTGGCTGGCTGGGTAATCCACACCTGTGCTGTGCTAAATGCCTCAAATTGCATCAGTGGCTACACGCTGACCTTTGAGAAGGTGAATATTTCTTCCTGAGTTTGTATAAAAGTATCCATATCTGAAACAAAACCAGAAAATGTGTGTAATTTTCTACTTGATATTCAGTGTGATGCTATAAACGTCGTTTATAATAGTAATTCTGCACTCCAGTAATTTTCTGGGCTATAACATCTCATTCCTGTACTGGGAAAGCTTTGTGGAATTTCCTCGTACTGAATCCAGATGTGAAAGAGAGCAATTTTGATGATGATATTCCAATTAAAGATTTAGATGAGACTATATCTAAGCACTTGGAAGAAGATTGTACTTTTTATCTGTTCTTCCTCATGTCATGGGTTCCAAGATTGAGTTTAGGGGCACCTTATCTTCTGTAAGAGACAGGATGCCATCAAATCATGTCTTGCTTATCAATCCTGCTTGTGTTCTGACCCTCCCAGTGCCCCCGTTTTGTCATGGATTTAGGATGTTTCGTTCCAAGAAAATAAAGAGCTGGTGTAGGATTTGTTAACCTCCCCGTGTCCTTTGCACAGGACAACTAAGTCTTTTTCCTTGGCATTTTTGTGTAACTAATGGCTCCAACCAGGAACTGGCGAAGTGAGCACTTGTTCCCTCTTGGGATGTATTTTAATGAGATTCCCAGACCCACTTCTGCAGATTCATGGAGGTTTGAGCAGCATTGAAGCCTACACATTGAACTTCCTTGAAGTTCCCATCTCAATTAAAAAACTCCATGTGGGAAATGTTCATTGAGTTACTCCACAGCTGACACTGTTCTGCACCAAAAATGGTTGTGTGACAAGAAAAATGCGGTTTTAGACTCAACCAATGTTCCTTCCTGATGCTGCAGGGTTTTCAGGAGCTGCCCAGGGGTTGTTACCAAAGCAGAGTGACCAGGGCTGTGCCCAATGTGGGGTCAGTGAGGGGCTGGGGTCATCAGTGGCTGATGGCCATGCCCTGGCAAGGGGGAAATGGGATCCCTGTTCCAGGCTGCTCATTCACAAATTTTAACAAAAAATATTGCTAGCAATTTAAGATAATTGACTAAACAGTCCAATGTTATTTTCAGTTTTCTTAGAAAATGGCTTGAAAATTAAAATTTTGTTTCATATGATGCCTGCTCTGGGAGTTAAGAAATCAGAGCAAATGATGATTTCTTTCCCCCCAGTTTAGCAGGTATTTAGGATCTCCTTCTTTCACTTATGTATTCATTTATTTGGAATTAATATCTTATTCTAGTTTGTTAGAGGAGCTGGCTACTCAGGAAATAAGTATTTTCCCTGGACATCTCCTGAGTTACAGAGCTGTGAAGCATTTGTTTCCTGACCTACTGCACTGAGTCCTGAGCAGCTACAGTGGTGTGGGGGAGAAGTTCGGGGAGGATTTTAATGCCTTTTTGCTTTCATTTTATTCCCCCTGTGCCCAAGTGCTACTTGCATAATTAGTATTTGTTTAAGCTTCCATTATGACCCAGTCCTAAATGGTCTGGAAGCTGCTTGTGAGATGGACATTTTGTTCAAAGATTTTTTGGTGACTGTTGTGCATCCTGCCAGTTTTTGTTTTGCATGACAGTCAACTCTCCAGTCACAGATGGTCTGAAAAATGATACATTTGGCTCCTTGCAATTATCGCCTCCTTTCCACTTAACCTTTATTCCTATTGACATTATAAAAATATGAGTAATCTCACAAACTACTTCCTTTAATTTAAAAAGCCCCAACGAGCTAAAGGTAAAAATTGCAAAAGCCATTTTATGTGATTTTCTCTTTTTATCTGTACATTGTCACAGACTGTATTTTAACTTTTTCCTTGTGGCAGGGCACACCAAGCATTTTAAGTGTCAGAAAGCTTCCTTTGAATAGTTCTTGAAAAGACTGTGAGCATTAGGCAATAAATATCTGCTATACTCCTCTTCATAGTGATGGTAGAAGTTATGAGTGTAGATGAAGTGTCATTAAGGAAATCAAGAGCTAGGGATCATTTGAAATACAGGAAAACATCAATAGGTAAAAATTGCATATCTGGTCCCTGAAAGATAAGCGATGTAGCAGGAACACAGGCAAATGTATAAATTCAAAGAAATACCAGCTGGAGTGTTGCCATTCTTGTCACTATTCATAGCAGGTAATTCAGATATTATTGCAGTAAAAAAGAAGTCTAAGGTATGCTAAAGATTCGCCAATATAATTTCTAAAGGTTGTTCAAAAAGGCTTTTCTTCTTTGTCAATTGTTCCCTATAGTTTTTTACGTAAGTCATAGGGAAAAATGCCTGCTGTCACATTGCACATTTGTCATGGCATTCTGAAATCTGAGCACACAATTGGCAGCAACAGCCTTTGAAATTCAGGATCTGTTCCTCCCTAGAGATACATCTATAAACAAAGGCAAAAGATTTGCCTAAGACTTCACCGGAAAAATTGGACTCGGGAGTTTGCCCATGGATGCACACACAAATAATTCTTGTGTGCAAACAAATGTGATTTTGAAGATGTATACAGGTGTACTAAAATTCAGAATTGGGTTTAGGTTATAACATTAACCCCTTGTTGTCTCTCTTTGCTGGTGCTGCAAGAAGGAAAGAACAGGATGTTCCTGCATTGCTGCTGAATTTTACCTTAAAAATTGCACACTCTTTCAATTTTTTCACTTTAGCATATGTTACCTTTTTTTGATAATAAGTTGTGTAACTTGTAACTGCAAGTATGTTTTCAGTGTTTAGCAATTTTTAAACATTTCCTTTTCAAGAATGGGACTGATGTGCTGTCCGGAGAGAATATTCCTGTTAAAAACCCCAGAAATCTCAAGAGTGTGTGCTAATTATAGATATGGCAGCAACCCTGTTTTTAAGGACTTTTGAAGGACAACTCTTCAAGTTTGGATATTTCTTTGAGCTTAAAGGAATATTTTCGTTCTTTGTGGTAGTTATGTTCTAAGCATTTAGTCTCATAGATTATAATAATTCTCAGAGCAACCTCAGTGTTATTGTGAGGAGATAAAACAGTATCTTGATCTTGAAAGCCCTCTTTAGCCACTTACCTTTCTCTCCCATCCATTAAACTAAAATTATTTTGCTGGACTGGTGTATTTTTAGACTTCTGGATTTAGTCCAAGTTTACTGCATAATCTTGACACAACTGCTTTATCTCAATGCTGTGTTCTTTAAAGTTGTCTGATTAGAAAAAGCCTTTCTAAATCAAGGGTCATTTAAAAATAGTTTACCAACCTTTCCCTTAAATATTTTGCAGAAATTAAACACAGTCACTAGGTCTCTAACTGTGTTACACTATTGTAGATCAGCTGGTCCATGTGAATCCCTGGGATTTACCTTACTAAGACCATAATCCCTTGACTTGATTTGATAGTTAGATTGTATGTGTGGCAGAGGCTTTAGGCAGAAGAATCAAATACATACTTGGAATTATTTCTGACGTGGGTGGTTACAACAGGGATTTTCAGTGGCATATTTCTTAGAACAAAATGATTTCATATGTCCCAAGGACCAGTGAAAGTGAAATTAAATGCGTGAAATGCGTTGGACTCTGGATTGCTCCTGATTTTTAACAGTCACTTCTGGTGCTGAATGAATTTGTAACCCTTTGTGAAACAAACCCTGGCATAATGAATGATTAAATATTCCTCTCTTATAAACTGAAGTAGCAAAAAACCTGTAGCTAAATGTTACAGCTACTGGTCTCAAGCCTTGGATTGCTCATATAAAAACCCACAGAATTGTTTAGGTTGGGAAAGATATCTAAAATCATTCAATAATAACTGGAAAATAAAAAGAAAGGACTGTACCATTGAGCAAATATGCTGTACTTTGCACAGTGAATGGAATCTTATCATCCTCATCCTTCTTTTCATCACAGTTAATACGGTTTTCTTTTCCGCCTCTGCCATTCTTTGGCTGGCTAGTGTATGACAGCCCAATACCATAAATAAAGAAATGGAAGGGAGGGAAGAATCACTGGCAGTTTAGATTTCTTAGTAACATCAAAATACTCACTCTCTGACACATTTCTGTGAAAATGTGTGAAACCCATTTACTTGCTTGAGAATGTATGACCAAAGGATGGGAATCTTTTAACACTCATCCAGACTTTTTTAGGTATGTTGCAGCAAAAAAAATATAATCCCCTTTTGGTGCTTCTTGTGTATTGGAAAGGCTTTTCTTTTGTGCTGCATATGTTGGAGAGACTTTTTCAGTTTTAATCTATGGTTGAAAACTGCTGTGCCCCAAGCCTGGGGCTTGTATTTGTTCTTCATCCAGGTCAGAAAGTAGCACTGATGTTCGCTAAGCCTGAAGTGTCAGGATTCAAGCCAGGCTGAGTGGTGGAACTGGCCTACAACTCTCAGGTGTATTCATCAGTTTTGGTTATTTGTCATTTGCCTGGTGGGCCCCGAATGTTCTCTTTCCTCCTACCTGGGGCTCTGTGGGGTTTGCTGGTACCTTCCCAAAGGCTGGAGTGCAATTTTCTCCCATTGTTGGGTGCTCACAGACCTTCAGTGCATTACTCCAGGGTAGTTCATTGAAACTGGCACATCAAATCTGCTTCTGGAATGAAGTTTTTTGCTGAGAATGTCACAAGAAACTTGTTGAAATTACTCTTCATGACTCTGAACAGCTTACACTAATACTTGTGTACAGATCTCTCTTTGCGTAGATAAACCCTTAAAAGTGGATGTTATTATTATGCCATCAAAATTTTGGACAAGTTAATTACCATGGTCAGGAATCAATTGCTGTTGTACTAATCTTAGACTAATCTTGGAATGGTTTGGTTTGGAAGGAACCCTAAAGACATCCTGTTCCAGCCCTCTGCCATAGGCAGGGACACCTTCTACTGGATACAGAAGTACAAAATGCAGACAAGCACAGTTGCTGTAACTGGAGTGAGAGTTTTTGACTTCTTACTTGAGACAGAAAAACAAACGTGCATGTTGAATGTCTTTACAGTATATGGTGGAAAATTTAACATATTACAAATACTTGTCTTGGGTGAGGTGGATTTTGAAGGTGCAGTACTGTAAATTGCAGATTAGCCCAGTAGAACAAGGAAAAGCAGGAGAGGATTTTGCTGCAGGGGGCTTCTGAGGGGAGGGTCTGCTGTCTGTCTCACACTGACATTGATGAGACATTGGGATCTGGCCCTGAGTGCAGCACTTCCAGAGGTGGAATCAGTGACACCTTCCAGCTGCAGGCATTGATTTCCTGGGGCTTTATGCTGATGAATGGAATAGGTAATAACACCTCCCACTGGGAGCTGCTCTGGCCTTGCACATTACAAGAGCTATGTACAAGGTACTGTTATAATGTAGTCTGCAAGTTTGTGTCCATCCAGCACTTTTTTTTTTTTAAAATCTTTAGTGATAGTGGAAGCTATAAAAATGGTAGCTTTTAATTAAAGTGTTTAATGTGGAGATTTATGTCTATTCAGCACCTATCTCTTTAATCTTTGGTGATAAAGGAAGCTGTAAAAATATCAAGTTTTTATTGAAGTGCGCAAAAGAAAATGTGAAGATGAGACTGGATTTTTTGCATAACATAATCTGAAGACAAATACATGAACGGAGTGATTAAATAATATTGAAAGAAGTAATTCAGTGAAACTAGCAATGCTGTCAGGTTAACTTTGTGTTTGACAGCCTGTGGTAAAAGTTCTGCATCACCATTATGTGAAGATACTATTTATGGAACTAGTACATATTAATTTCAACAGATAATGGTGAAAAACATTACTTGAAAGTTGCACTCACTGAAGCAGCTGCCCACTTGGATGATTAATAATTAGAAATACTGCTGGTATTTCTAATGTGGAAAGATTGCTTCCTTCAGGAGAGGAACAGAAATTTACCATGCAGAGTTTCAGGTTATTTCACCATCTGGTCTGGATGTGGGCAGGTCCATCCAGAATCCTAATTAAATTACTTGTTATTGTCAGTGTGCACATTCAGATTTATAAAGGTGTAGAGGGAGCTGGGAAGGGGGCTCAGCCTGGAGAAAAGGAGGCTCAGGGGGGACCTTCTGGCTCTGCACAACTCCCTGACAGAAGAGGGCATCTGTGTTCACCTCAGTTCTTCACTTACACAACTGGAGATGTCTATTTATTGGTTCAGCCCATCAACATTAAGTTCTGAGAACATGGATCTGGGTGAATGTGTTGCTTATTCTCTGCAAGAAGCTAATTATTGCTTAAAAATTGATGAAATTCTGAGGACCATACAGCTTTGCTGAAGTGATCTCTGGAGTCTTTAATTTTTTTCCTTCCCTCTTTTTATTTTTTTTTGTAGCTTGCTGAAAACTGTCTCTGTAGGCTTCTCTCTCTTTTCCTTCCAGCTTACTGAAACTTTTTTCCTTAATGTTACCTTGATAAAGACTTTGCTGCTTTAATATATAATTTTCATTGTGACTTTCATTGCTGCAATTAGGTGACTAATTGAACAGTTTATAATGTGCATTCCTAATTGCTTCTGCAATAGGTTAACTGTGAAAGGCATAGAAAATTAACACACAAAATGTTGCCTGTGTTACATTTTGCTGAGAAAAGCTTCAGAGATTCTTTATTTTTCTTTTTATGGCAATGAAACTGCTTAAAATGCTTCAATATTAAACTTCCTTTGATACTGAATCTTAGATGCCATCTACAGTGTAATATTCCGTACTTTAAAAATGCTTATGAAGTGTAAGTGTAGAAAATACATTTGGGGGTTGGGTAACCTGCAGTAAAAGACGTAAGACTGCAGTTAAACATTTCCTGTTCTGCTTATCTTGCCAAAAATATGAAGCAGCAATTTGGACTTTCTGGATTGTCTGTTATAAGAATAGAGCAAAACTAATACAAGCCTCTAGAATCCCTCCAATGGGTTTATCACAGAATAAATAGAAGTTTAATCTGCCTTTGCTATTTATAATAAACAGGAGCTTTCAAGCAGATTGTATGCCAAAAAATATAGTAAAGTCCTGGTCATACGGGAGATGTTTCCAGCTGTTCCTGGACTCTGTACCAAGTGGAATGGAGAGCAGCATGATGGAAGAGCAGATCTAACAGAAACTTAGAAAAATGCAAACTTCTCAAGTATATTTGCAGAGCTATCATTTTTAAAAGACATTCAAGGGTTTAATGTAACAATTTCATTATTACTAAAATAGTGTAATCGTCATTTTAACATACAGATTTTATTTATAATAAAGCTACAGCAGACTTAAAAGAGAAGCAATAATGTGAATGTAGGCAGAGAGTTTCTTATTTATCTTTAGAACTATTCTTCTATAAGTAAATATGACTGACCAAAAAAAAAAGAAATTCCATAAAAGATAAACGGGTAAATGCTGCATCTGGAAAATCGTAATTTTCAGGCAACTGGGTCTGTAAATGTGTCTTCCATTCATCTTCCCATTTTCTTGTCTTCCAAGTGGTAAAACCAAGCAGCTTTTTTGAACAGTGTTGATTAGTAGAGCCTGTACTATACTGCTCTTTTGAAGGAAGATATCTTGTGCTGACCTTTGCCTCCTCTGTGTTTAAACTATTCTGCTCCCCTTGTTCTTTACTAGTTCTGAAATTTACCTATTTCCCTTTTCTATCTCATACTGACTTTCCAAATCTGCTTGATTACAGGCCTCGCTTTGGTCTGGTCCTTTTTCTTGCTGTAAATTTCTTCCATACTGAAAAAACAACCCCGTTTTCCTTCTTCATTCTAATTTTTTTTTTATTCACTTTATTTCTTCATACATTTAATTTTATTTCTTCCATGCTGAAGAGAGGCCTTGAAATTTAATGATACAGACAATTATTCTTCACTTTTCTAAAGCCGAGCGCTGACCTCAGGAGGTGTCTGCCTTATGATAGTCAAGGTTGTGTTCCAATGATGCCGCAGGATTTCTCTGGTCTAGATGTTCATATTTCCCCATCTGTCAGACGCCTTTCCTTTTATTGCACAGAAAGACTCTATAAGCCTTTGGTTTACCTAAGTCACTCCTACAATTTAAGTCACTTAAATTATATTTTAATTTTCCCCACCCCCATTGACTCCAGTGTGGGTTTGTTTTTGTGTAGGGTTCAACAACTCGGAGCGCACATGTGACAAGGAGTTCATCATCCGCAGGGCTGCCACCAACCGTGTCCTCAACGTCCTGCGACACTGGGTCTCCAAACACTCCCAGGTATCCCCTCTTCAAACACACAGTGATCAATATTTCAGAGAGTTCATGCTGCAGGCAGCCTGGCTCAGCTACTCTGACTGTGGTAAAATACTCATGTTTTCATGTAGAAATTTATTTATTTATTTGTTGTGAATTGTATACAGGAAGGAAGGAAAAGTGAGGTCTCTTTGGAAGTAAGTGAGAGATTTTTGTACACCTTATGCAGATGGTGCTTCACAGCACTTAACAGACTGCTTTGTCACTACATGCTGCTAATAAAGGATACTTCAGCTCAAAAGCTAACTGCAGCACTGTCAAACTCTCTTATATGAAATCAGTTCCCTTTTTCCCATGTAAAGGGTTTAATTTTCATAGAGGTTAAGTTTGCTAGAGAATTAACTCAGTAAGAGATGTGTAAGTGGGAAAATTGGTTGTGTTTGGAAAGCTGAACAGCCCAGAAGTGATTACTAAAACGTCTCTTGGTATCACAGAAGTGATTAATCATTTCAAGTTACTGGAAAGAGCCTATGTACACCAAGTTTTATTTGACTGCTTATTAAATTAAAGTCAGAATCAACCAAATCTTGAGCTGTAACAGGAGTGGCAGCAGACTGTTATTAGTTTTGTGTTACTGTAGGTGCTTACTGTGTTCCAGTTCATATTAAATAACTGCTATGACATGAGTTGATCCTCTATGCTAATTTAAAAATGATTAATTTATGTGATAGTGGAAATGTGGAAACTTTTATCTACATTAAGCAATGTCTACAAGCAGTTTCATTGTATACTTTTGCAGTTACTTTTGCATCATGTTTACAATTGGTATTCTTATAAAAATAGGAAGAGGACAAAGATAAAGAGTAGTAATTCATTGTACATTTTCAAAGTGGAAAGTGTTACCTGCACTCACTGCCATTTATTTTTTTCCAGGGCAAAAGTGTCAGATTTTAATTCTTTAGCTCTTGTAGTCCATTATTATTCCAGTATAGCAAATATTTTAAAATGCAAGGGCTTTGGCATGGAAAGTAAGAAATGCTACAGCAGCAGAGCGTATACTCATATTTTTGTGTTGTTTACATGTGGGACTAGGAAGAGAGAAAGGACAGCAGACCTAAGCAAACCAGAAAAGACTGACTAGTTGCTGACAAAAAATATGGGACAGGACTGCTTTAAGGAGGACAAGTAAGGAATTACTGTCTGGCCAAACAATGTAAAATGTTAGTAGTAAAGATGCGGAATCCTGGGAGAGCAGTAGCTCCAAGCTCATTTTACAGTAACAGCACAAACTGCAAATCCTGAGCCGCCAGTGTCTGGTGAGGAAATGCTTATTCAATTTCCAAAATGACAAAATAGTATAACCACAGAAGTTCCTTAAGCAGAACAGACCTGCCAAAAACTTCTATATGTTTTAAGGTATTTGCATTGTTCTCTGGCTACTTGGCAACCTTGGTTGAGACATCTTTCGTCTTCAGAAGCAGCCAAAGGCAGGTTTGATTCTCAAAAATGGGGCAGGTTTTATTCTAAAAAAACCCAAACAAACAAAAAACCCAACTTACAAGATAAGTAAAAATAAGCGATGTATGCAAAGATAAACACACAATTTTGATACTCTTTTTTTCTCAGCCTGGCTTTGAATTTGCTTTTGTTGCAAAAACTCCCAGCACCAAATGGGCAATTTCTCCCTGTTCAGAGACCGTTCTCCTTGCAATGCCCCAAGATCTTTGTGGTTATCACCAGCCTACACTGCTACTAAATGTGACCAACCGTGGACAGTTTTTTTCTGGCAAAACACCATTTTCTCATCCCTGGATGTGAAGAGAATCAAAGACAATAGAAGTGTAAAGTGTATGTTTATTTCCCTGGCAGGTGTGAGATGGTGCTACAGACATGCTCTAGTGCTGCAGCTTGTGAATAATTCTGCAGCATAACCAACTCCAGTGGCAAGTCTGCCTAAATTGTTGTCCTGATGTCTTGTGCACTGGTGCAAGGCTCACACAGAGCTATCTGTTCAAGGGCTCTGACATGCATCATCCCACTTCACTATTCCCTACCCTCCGTACCTCCCTCTGGAGCCTTTTGGCTTGCTCAGCCTACTGCTCCCCTGCATGTAAGAACATGGGGCAAGATTAGTGCACAATCTGAGGGATGCAGGAGTTACCCAAACAAATGGTTCAGAGCCTTGTGTTTGCTCACTTTGTTTTAGAAAATCCTTGGCTGGGGTTTGGAATCAATTAGCTTCCACTGTCTTGCAGCTGTGTCAAAACCACACTTGGGGATGGTTTAGCATTGCTTTTTTCTTTTT
>VZRN01002076.1:62351-117430 GCA_013397935.1 Dasyornis broadbenti
TTTTTTTTTTTTATTATTTTTATTTTTAATTTATATGAGCATGGACAGCATTTAATATGTAAAATTGTCTGTAAGCAGAAAAGAGAATCATTAAAATTAAGAAAACAATCTATTCAGTGAGGATAAAAGCAGTTTTGTTATCTTGAAATCATGCTAAACAATGCTTAGAAAAAGCGTTCATTGTTTTTAAAACGTGGGTCGTACACTGCAGAAGCCTTGCTTAAATTTCAAGTAAATGTACAGGTGGTAGGGCCAGATCTGCATTCCTTGGTGAAGGGCACAAGGAACTAATGAATGTCCCTAGGAGCTCTCAATGACCAGCTACAAGTTTGGGAACAAACCATCCTCAGGTGATGTGACACATACTTTCTTGTTTATACCACACTGAGCAAGAGTAGTCAAACCTGTATTGCTCACCAGTCAGAGCAGTATGAAAGGTACCTTTAGGTATTCCAGATTGTTTTGTTTACATTTGTGGTCTTTTCATTCCATATCCCTCCTTTTTTTTGTTCAGACACCTGCAAGACAGCAAAGCTTTCTTTTTGCCCTAAATAACAGCAGAATGTTTGTGTTTACATTTTGTTTTTGAAATGTGATTCAGAGGAGCAGAGTAGGATTCTCCCATTGTAAACAATGAACACACAAATGGCAAGGCAGAGGATCACTGGGAGCTGGAGCCTTGATGGGGATAGAGAGGGCTCACAAGGATGAAACTCCCACTGGCTCCTGCAGAAGTGGAAAAATAGTTAAAAGGGGTCCAGGGGCAGAAAGTCTCAGTATGACCTCCATTATCTGAGTGTTTTCTTGCAGCTTTGTTGTTTAAAAATACTTCCTTGTCTTTTATCTAAACATTTGTGTTACAAAATGAAGCTTTTTCTGCTCCTGTGGCAAGCAGATTGAAGTGGAGCTTGTCCAAGGAGAAAGCTTTTACATCTGGCCTCTCCAGTCTGCCCAGTTCTGAGTGACAGCTAAGGGCTTGTTCCCACTGGCTTCTTTGAAGATCTCAGCTGGAATAGTTCTCTCACAAAGTCTCTGGCTGCCAGACAGCATCAGTGAGTTACGGGGTTACCACAAGGCATGGGGAGAGGACCATGGCTACAATTTTTAAAATATAGGTCGTGATCTGTTCGCGATGCCTGTGTGGCTCCAGCTGTGAAATTGTCCACTGCAGCTCCTTCTCTTGGTCATACTCACAGAGCTGTGCTGGGTTTTCAGCAGGAGGATTGCCAGGGGTAATTATTGATATCATGTGGGGATTGGGGAGTACACCTGGATACAGAGGGCTGTACAGAGGGTTGTACAAGCAAAGATTATTTCAGTTAGTTAAAAATAGTTTTGGCACACATGGATTGGCCAATTCCATTTTTTTCCATTTAATTGGAATAAAGAAATAGATAGAAAAACCTGTATATCAGCCCCATTTAGCTCATATCAAATGGCATAAAGTAATGAGTAAGATATCTGGTGAGTTTATACTAAGTTTATTGTAGAAATATGAACAAATTACATTTAAGCCACACTTAACAAGATACGCTGTATTTTAACTACAATGTAAATGAATCCCTAGGTCCTGTGACCCCTTGCCTTGAAACAGCACAGAAATTTCTGGGCTTCTTTCCAAATGAGCAAACATCATAGTAAAAACGGTGAGGAGCCAGAGGGGCTGCCCCAGCGAGGCAGCGCAGGGAGTCTCGAGTGCTCCTTGCAGTGTGCTGCTGACCACTTGGTGAGGGGTTCCAGTGTGCCTAAACTTGTGCCCTGAATAATAATAATGCACTTAATTGCTGCTGTGCTGTGTCCCAGCCTGGCAGGAGCGCAAGGGTTTGCTGTGCCACGACCCTGCAGGGTACATGAGTCACCCCAGAGTGGGAGCCGGGCTTGCAGTCAGTCAAAGGAATTAGCAGGACTCTGCACCCACTCTGCCGGATCCTGACAGGTCTGTGCTCCCCGAGCCCCTTCAGGAGCATGCAGCATCCCAGGACTCAGAGGCAGGGATGTCACATCTCCTCTGTGTCCCCAGCTCTGCTGTGGGCTCTGCCCAGGTGACTCAGGTTTGTGTGCTGTGCTGGGAGCTGCTCACTCGTGCTGCTATTGTGGCTCATGGCTCTGGCCTCAGGACTCCCAGCAGCACTGACAGGCAGACACTGATTCTGGACAATCAGGGCTGACATTCTGCACAAACCACGAATCTCTGCACTTGAAACTGATTGGAAGACAACACTGTTGTCATTTGCTTGTTTCTTGAAGTAAGCCAGACTTATTTCAAGCTCAGGGATGAGTTTTCCTGAAAGCCAGTTATAATATAATTTATCTCTGCCTTCCACCCGTGTCAATGTTTTGTTGCATGTGAATTTATACAGATTTTGCTCAACACAATTGTGTGTGGTAGGTGAAGTATGTTTTTATTCTTCAAAATTATATACTGTAGCAGTGGAGTAACTTGACTTAGCTCTTTGATATGCTGTGCACAAGATTTAGACTCTCTCAACTGATATCATGGAAATAATCACCTGTTTTCTTTTTGGCATGAGAACAGATACATGAAAATTGTAAAGCAATCCCCATCTGCTTAAATATATTCCATAGTCCTTGCAAACGCTTTTCAGTAGATCTTTCTCCCCTCCTGCCTCTTCCTTCCCTCCCGCCTGTCCCTCTGTAGTTCTTCTCACTGGTATATTCAAATACAAATCTGGTTCCCATGTTTTAGCTCCATTTTACTGGTCTGGATGATTCAGTGTTCCCCACATTGTTTAAATGCAGAATGTTTCCTCTCGCTGAGGAAGATATAAAGAAAGGGGAGAGGAAAAGCTTCTGGGCTTTCACTGGTCTCATGTCAAATCTTGAAAACATATTCTCTGTATAAACCACAGACAGTAAATCTACTGTTTCTAGTTTAAAAAGGCACCTTAGCACAGTTAAGTTTTTTTCTTCCTTTCTACTGTCCTTCTTTTCTTCTGGCCAGTGATTCCAAATCTGATAATACCCACAATTCTTTTGGCTACTGTAGACTCTAAAATATATTAGAGGTATGTGAGCCTCTCATGAAGAACTAAACTGCAGTCAGATTGAAATGTGCCTGCTGGGAAATGGAATGATTCTTGTCTGACCAACTGTGTTCTTTCTGTGATATGTAAATTTCAACTAGAAGTCATAAAAGTGGCGCAAAATTATGTAGAGAGATGTGATGCACGTACATCTAGAGCCATAAATATCTACCTGTGGATAAAAGTGTCCTATAGTATAAACTAGTAAATATTCATGTATATCACCCATAGTACAGATAGATATAATCTGCATGTATTTAGAGTTATTTAGTTATTTTAAAATTATACTTAGAATTGGTTGGTAAGTATTTTGGTATTTGTGTAATTCTTATGTTAACCTTCCTCCATAAAAGTTAAGTACATGTACATGTTTAAGTGCAATATTTTACCTATTTTTTTTTTATATATTGCTCTTCACACTGGAATCTCAGAACCACTTAGATAATGACTTTCACTAGAAAAAGAGATGAGTTATCCATTTTTCTTCTGATTTCCTTCTGATTCTCACCTTTTTTCATATTTTTTTCTCATATTATAAGAAGCAGATGATATTGGTTTGAGAAAGAAAACCATAAATTTGAGTCTCCCTGGCAGTTCCAGCACTGCTGTCCTGTGGAGATTACTCAGTCAAACAAGTTTTGCTGTTAATAATCAATTTATTAATTCACTCTGTTGTAAGAATTAGCATGTAAACATGCAAAAACTGGAAATGCTTTGGTTTGGCTGAGTCTGATAATCACAGGCAAGGCTTCCCCATCCTACTGGCAAATGAAAGAACTTTGTAAAATTCTAGACTTTTTTGTCATAAGTTTGGTTTCAATGAAGCAAGACATCTTGAGAGAAAATATCTTATAATGAAAGGAGTAAAGCTGTGCTTGGAGATAAAATTCTGACCACATTGATGTGATCTGCCTGAAAATTTTACTCAGCAATGCTGAGTGAGGATGGTGAATGTGTCACCTCCTGCACACCTGTTCTGCTCATTTGGAATATTTTTGTAGCACAGGTTGCAAAGATACCCAGCTCCTTTTATACAGCATCTGCCACTGAGCTACAGGATAAACACTGACATTAAATCTGGTCACTAAGGCTTGTGCAGACTCAAGGTTTCTCCTTTAGCTGAATTTTGATCATTTTATATTTAAAATTGTTTTCTTTTTGAAATCACTGGAGTGAACAGTATTGTCATGTAATTTAGTTACATTCCTCGTGTTTTCACTAATTAGTCCCATCTCCATACCCTAAATGTATAAAAAGATTCTCTTTTCTTCTCTTGCAAACAGGCTAAAACAGCTCCCAAGGGAGGCATTTCAGAGTGTGGCTATACAAAATGTATTTTAGAAAACAAATACAGTGCAGTGCCCAGAAATCATTTTTGCTTGGCTTTGAGCTGAATGTCTGATACCCCATCCAAAGTTTAATGCTGCAGCTTCCTAGTCTTCAACACTCTCAAATATGGATAAACATCACAAAAAAGTAAGACACAGATATTAACTGATTCCACACTATTAATTAGCTGAGGCCCAGGTGAAGAGACTCTTAAAGAGAGAAGGGTGGGTGCTGTAACAGGAGGGAAATGCCCAGGGCAGGTGATTTTTGAGTGTTCACATTGTACCTTTCTCAAAAAGTGCTGTAAGGGTGGCTGTGGCACCTCCAGTAATGAGCACTCATTCTCCTTCTGGTCTGAACTGTTTCATCCCTTTTTCAATGAGGCTCCACTTGTCTTTGTGATTGTGGGAATGATCTGATGCTCCTGCAGCTCTCGTGGGGTGTGTGTTCACCAGGGCTGGCTCTGCTGCTTCCAGGGGCACACATATCCAGAGGCCCTGTCAGTCAAGGAGCCCCTCACCACAGGAGGGGCGGTGCTGGTTCTTTGGAAATGAAATACTACTCTGGTCTTGTGCAGCGGTGCCAAATAGTCCCCATTTTCAGTAACTCTGTGCCTCCTGTTCCCATGGAAACAAGAGGGAGCTCTGCACACTCATGGTCCTGCCTGCAAGTAGCTGTGGGTTATCAAGGAAGATCAGTGATGCACTAGGCAACTGAAGGGTTTGGGTTTAGTTTTCTTGTCAAAATGCTAACTTTGAGCTGACTACAAGAATTTTTGGAGTCTACTCCAAGACTTGCCTATAACTTCCCAGTTTAAAGCTTGTACATTCTGTGATAATAGAGTGTGTAATACTCTATTCTCTTGATTTCTCCAAATTCAGAGATCAGCATAAATGGCTGTTGCATGTCCCTGAGTTGCAGCCCTGTGTCAGGTGTCAGTCCACCCCACAGGTCATTAAGTCGCTGAAGTTCTTCAGTGCAGGGCCAGCGGATTTAGTGAACTTATTACTTTGAGTACTCCACAAAAAGTAGGTCTTCCCTGTAGGGAGGGGCCTGCTGAAATACCAGAGTGGGAGGCAGATGAACTGAGAAACTCAAGAAAGCAGTGAGAGGAAGATCAGTGTCCTGCCTTGCTGGGCAGTGGTGCCAGAATTGCACTTAAACAAAGAGAAGTGAGGATGCTGTAGGTCTTGGTCAGGTGCAGATGTTAATTCAGGAGAGAAAAGTTAACTGATCAGCCCATCTCCACAGAGAAGACAAGGTCAGAAAGGAGAAAAATTGCAACCTTTGGGAGAGCTTACTTTTGTGGCCAGTTCACTACCACAGCTTTCTCTAAATATTTTCAAAAATGGTCTTAAAAAAAAAAAATTCAAACCTAATAGGAAAAAAAAACCTGCAAATCCATTAAAGTATATCCTTTTAGTTGTTTGTTCAGCACTATTAAGACAAAAGAAAGTAAAATTGTTTTCCTTTTTAGGATTTTGAGCTGAACAACGAGCTGAAAATGAATGTGTTAAACTTGCTGGAGGAAGTTTTGAGAGATCCTGACCTTCTGCCACAAGAAAGGAAAGCCACTGCAAACATACTGAGGTAAATGCATTTCTAATAATTTCACATGTTTACCGTGGCGCATGAGATAGCTGGGCAACTGTAACTGTGCATCATAGAATTCACAGGGTTGGAGTTTTCTCCATAGTATTCAATTTTGAAGGATTACTAAGTGTTTTATGAGCCAGAAAATAGAATCTGTTTTAAGTTTCACTCATGAAAATACCTGTATTGAAAAACTTTGCTGCAGAACAGCTGACAGCCATGAGTTCTGTCCTCAAGTATCAGGAAAACCAGCTCTGTCTACAAAGTGTGACTATTTGCCACTGATTTTCATATAAATTGTTCCACAATACTGAGGAACAGTAAACATTTAAGGACTAACAGGAATTAAATAAATAAGTTAGTTGAAACATTTAAAGACTAAGGAGTGATAAAAATAAAATACCATGAAAAACACAGATAAATCTATGGTGTGCTTTGCTAACATTTCTGTAAGTATTCTGCAGGTAAGCCAATATGGATGCAATAAACACAGTATGCCTGAATTTTCTAAGACCATTTGACAAGTTTCCCAACAGCTACATGGAATAAAAATGGCAGAAAAGTTGTTCAATTGTGGGGAAAAATTTCAAACAAAAGATAATAAACACAGATAAGTTCTTATTAAAAGCACCTTTCTTTCTACATAAATAAAACCAATCCTTCTTTTAATAATACTGAGTGTTCTGGTATTCCAGCTAAAAATATTAAGTTCGTTTCATGTAGTTCTTTGGAAGAAACAGCAAATCAGAAGAGAAAGAAGGATGAGGATGATATGTATGTGTGATGGCAAAAGTTCTGCTCAAAGTGGGAAAAATTACCTTAAGATTTTCAGCTTCTTAAGAAAATGTTTGAAAATGAGACTGGATTGGCTGTTCCTGGCAGAGTAATGGGATGAATTTATAGGCCTCTACCATACAAGTCGTTCAACAATTTCCTTTAGCCAGTTTCAAATTAGCCAATTTCCACTAGCAGTTGCATCAAAAAATGGACCTTTGTACTTCAAAAATGTGTAAACTATGAATTGTCTCCATTTGCATCCTTTTACTGCTGTTCTGTGAAATGGTTGTTATTGTTTATCCTCTCTTCCCTCCTAGAACTGATAACTGAGTACCTGAGCACATTGTCTGATACAAGAGTGAATACAGTTCACCAGATATTTCCATTTTTCAGAATTTTTCCAAAACTTCAGACTGATTTTTTGACCATTCTCTGAAATTTCATGCTCTATTTCTTTTGCAAAGGGGAAAAAAAAAAAAGGAAAAAGAAGTTTTTTCGTTTAGTCTTGGCTAAAAACCCCTTTAGTACTTTTCAAGACTGGCAGTGCTGCTAAACGTATATAGGTACTGGAAAATTGCATGTGAAATATTTCAATCCTATTTGAATGTGAATTAAATTTCAATACAATTTCTCCCCTTTTCACTGGAAGGAGGAGGTGTTTAGACCACCTCAGGGAAATGTCTGGAAATTAGGAGTGATTTCCAGAGTTTGACAAAGCACCGTAATTTCTGCTTGAGACACAGGCTCTTGTCAAGGCTATACAGTTAACTGAGCAGAGGGAATTACAGAATATAAGGAATAATCTGCAATTGTTTGTGTGAAACTTCATGTGTGATACTGACACAGGAGTGCCCATTCCTTTCCTCTTCCACAGTCAGCAGTTTTTATTACATATCATTAAACCAGGAATATTTATAAGCTTTAAAAACCACTGATTGACTTGCTAATGTAAGCAGGGACCTGCTGTCCCGTGGAGACTGTGAGCACTCAGTTCTGGAACCACCCCAGGTCCTGGGGCATCCAGGGTTCCTCTGCTTCTCCAGCTCCTCAGAGTGGTAGTGAATTCAGAGGCAGAACTAGCAACCAGTTGTTGAGTTGACAGCTCAGCTTTGGAATAATCTGAATATAAAATGGGGGAATAGATTCTGTCAGGGGGTTTAGCCTTTCTGGCAGGTTTAAAAGGTCCTTGTACAATGGTGGAACTGATTTCATGAAGAATGAGAAGCCAGCAGTCAGGAGAGATGACATCGACCTGCCTGCGTCCTGTCTGACATCACAACTGCTTGAACCCAGATGGAAAACAGCTTTCTAGTGCCAAAGGAACAAAGATTTTTCTACATTTTCACTGAAAAAAAGCCCTGCATGTGGTGCAGAAAGAGGATGTGATGCCATGGGTTTGTTCTCTGACGCTCCTGCCCTATGCCCCCCGTGGCGCTGGGGCTGGTTCAGTAGGTCAGGTCAAGCACTGAACCTGCTCTTCCCCACACTGGAAGGGTTCTTTCTGCTTCTTGCCTCCAGAGATCATGGCTTATTGTAGGAGGGAAGCATGTTCCTGTTGACCCAGAACTGGTCAGCTTCAGGCCAAGGTTCCACTGAGCCAACCTGAAGAGGCACTGCATCCTGCAGGGTCCCTCCCACAGCATTGTGTTCCCTTTTCAGTACATGTCAGGTTACAGTCAATGTTCTGAATGTTGAGAGAAGGCCTGCAGTGGAAAAAATTCTTTTCTAAGTTCCTACAGCCCTCCATAGGTTCTAATGGCCGTTATGAAGAGTTTGCATTACTAAAGAACCCTGTGGTGGGACCTTGTGTTTATCTGAGGCACCAAACGACAAAATGAAGTGCAGACAGGGAATGCAGCACTCCTGCCACAGTCACTCCCTGTCATGGAGGAGATCCTCTCCACCAAACTTCTCTGAATTTAGGCATCCTGGCTCTTTCTCCATGGAAGACACCTTCCTTCTCTGGGCAGTTACAGAACACAGGTGGTGACTTGTGGATCCCCCCTGGATGTCCTAAAGGCATTTAGGGTCTGTGCTCTTGCAAAATGTGTAGAGGTGCTCCCAGCTTCGTGTTCCTCTCTTGGTTCACATGCCAGTGTCTGACCTGGAGAAAAGCTGCTCAGCCTATGCCCTGCTCCTTTGAGACATGTCATCTTTCTGTTTTCTTCTGAATTGAGACCTTTCATCCAATACTACCGAGAGGGGAATTATAAATTACCTGGAACTGAAGGGCTTTTTCTGCTGTTGTTAGAAACCAATTTGTTTGAAGATTTCTGACAGCATACTTTTCATAAGAAGGTACAGATCTGCCATAACTAGAAATTTTGATGAAAGTTTCATTCAAAGGTTTTCTCTGGGACAGGTTGAAATGGGAAGGAGTAAGCCAGTTGATGTGCCCTTCATAAAAATAGTCAGTCACCCACTTGCTAAGTGAATGCCATAAAATAGGGCTTTTTTGTTGTTCTGCAGAGGTGCTTGCTGCAGGCATTTTGTCTAAAACGTATTCTGTCAGAATTCTGGGTTGCCTGTCAGCTGTCACTGTAGGCCTTGACTTCCCCACATCTCAGTTTTTGTGCTGTAGTCTTGAGTTTGAAAGGCTGACAAATGCAGAATGGGCTTAGAACAAGCGTTCCTTGTCAAAAATTCAATTTCAAACATTCATGAAGGAAAGTTCATGCTTTCTGATACTTAACATTGGTGTTTTTAATATCTCCTTGAGGGGTATTGGGTAAAAATACATCTTTTTACAAACTGCCCTGGCCTTTAAATCCATGCACGTGTATGTGCACAGACATTCCTTGGAAAATCTGGCTCCTTGTTAGCAGAGATCAGACAAGGAGGAAAGGTTGGTTTGTGTTCCAAAGATATGTCATGGTCAGCTCTGGGAAAGGCTGTGTTTGGAATATGAATGACAAGGAAAATGTTGATGGGAGATGCTGAGCTTCTTCAAGCCTTGAGTCATCAAACAAAGCATCTGGTATTTCTTGCATGATGGCATTTCTGTTGTGTGGACCGACAGGGTTTCTCTTCAGGGTAAAAAAGCTTTTTTTTTATTCAGTATCTGTTCTGAAAGCTAGACAAACTTATAAATGTATGTTTTGCTTGAGATTTTATCAGCTTTATTTACTAACCCCTGAGATCTAGATAAAATTTAATGATAAGGAAGCAGGAAGGTGTAAATTTAGACTGAACAGCAGTGAATAACTTTGATAAATAATCCTGTCTGGAGAAAAACAGGGTGCTTCAACAAACAGCTCTTCCTTCTTCTTCTTCCTCAGACTAAACATAAATGAAATCCAGAGATATGCAGATGACGAATCGTGATGGATGAACAATTTTTCTGCTTTGTGTGATCTCACCAAACAACACATTTCAGGCTCTCTAACTTACATTAGCTTTTAAGTATTTTTAAATGCTTTATATACCATAAAGGAAGGAGGAGACACATTAATGTTTTTAATTAGAAAATTAGTTTAATATTCAGACTGCTCAGGCATGAAGAATAGAGAGAGAGAGAGCGAGCTAATCTTTGCTGCTAATTCTAAGAATTAGAAAGCTATTTCTTGTATATTTACTTCCTTCATTTCCAAATATATTGGAGGTGTCACCCTGTTTGGTGACACTGTCCAGGGGAGTCTCTCTGTGCCTTTGCTTTCTCTCATGACACTTTTCACATGGATCTGCTTCTTCCCAGCTCCCAGGAGCTCCCCAAGGAGTGCAGTGGGAGCTGTCCAAGCAGGCCTGGTCAGCCAGTGTGTGTTCCCAGACCTCTGTTGAAACTGAATGTCCCAAAGCTGGAAACAGCACAGACTGAAGGGGAAGCTGCTATTGGTGCTGTCAAAAAAATAGCTTTATCCAGCATAAGAGATCTGTCATCCTCTGCAGATTTAATTTTGGGATATTTGTGGATAAAAAGATAAATATTTGTGGATAAATATTTATTGGTTTCGGTTTTTTTTATAAGACCACTGTGCTAGGAAAAAAGCATCTCTTTATAATGTGGGATTGAAAGTCTACATAAAACATGACATGTCATGGTAGAGAGTATTAGGAGGCAAAGATGAGGAAAAGTTAACTATTTTCAGTCTTTTAAGAATCCCATGTTTCATATCTTATTCCATATAACGCAAATACGATTTCTGTATCAAAGGCGAGAACTCTGTCCAACATAAAGTTAAAAAGTTAAAGTTCCTTAAAAGGAACTCAGATGATGAATTTACAAGATTGATGAGAGTAATGGGGGCAGAGGGACAGGACCTCTCTGGTTTTTATTGCCAAAGGCTCTTGTCACAAGATGAACAACACCTTCCTGCAGGCAACCAGACATGAGGTGCAGCACAAAATAAGCTGCTCTGCAGGATAGATTGCCAGGCTATTTACAGGGACTGAGGCTGCACTCCCTTATTATCTGGGCAAGAAGCTTAGGGTTCTCCTGGAGAGGTAAACACGTCTTGCCCATCAGACACAAGGTGATTCCAGCCCTTATGAAAAAACAAAACATGTTTTATGTGGATTTGGAAGGCTGCAAATGAAGGGAAGGAGATTTCTTAGATCCTGGCTGTGTGTATCTGCATTTGATTTTAGCCTGGCCCTCAATCTGTCAAACCAAGAAGGAAACAACAGCAGCCCCCATCAGAAGAACCTGGTGTACTGGGCATTAAAGCTTCTGCCACACCCACTTGGTACAAATTAATGTCTCACACTTGGAGCTGAAGTCTCCAGGCAAAGTGATGCTTTCCCCTTAACCCTTTCCCTGGTCCAGGCAAAGTCTGTCACTACACACTGCAGCAGTAAAGAGCTGGAGGGACCTGTTGCTGTGGCTGTGCTTTCTGAAGTCATCAGCACAATTTTGGGAATGGTTACCAGAGCTTTCCTTGGGAATTCAGCTGAGGAGGATCCTCTGCAGAGAGACTGACCCAAGGCCCACCTGTACCTGCACCTTCACCCTGATATTAAACGAAACGTGCCCTGATGGAAACCAGCACAGCATTCTGGACACGTTGTTGGTGTACTTTTAGACAGTCTTTTACATTATAACTTAACATTCTTTCACCCTAAATCTTCTCACTCCCGTATTATGTAAATCCAATGTTTTCCAGGTTTCTTTGAGCCTGTATTTTCCAAATGAAGGAGTATGATCCTGTAATTGTGTGCCAATATGCTGCATCAGGGTAGATGGTGTTTGATCAATACTTAATTTTCTCTGGTTAATTTTTGACCCATTACTCTGAAATAACTGTAATAATCATAGGTTTTCTGCAGCAGAATTGGAAACACTCATTAGCACTTCTATTACTGAAAGGAAATTGTGTCCTTGCTACAGGTAAAAGCTGCAGTTTGCTGTCCATTTCCACACTCTGAGCTCTGTGTAGGACACTGAACAGGACAGTTTCCAGCATTCACTAGCTGAGAGATCTTAAGCCTCCATGGAAATATTTTAACTTTACATGTCTCTGATGTTTTAACACTTTATACACTTTAACTTAAAGCAAGACATGGATTTTTAGGTAACAGATTCTTTTTCTTCTTTACCCCCTCAATTGCAATCATAGGATTTATTTTAGATAAACCATTTTGCTGATCTGTGATAAGGTTTTCTCAAAACCATAGACAATTTTATCTATATAGAATGTTCTGCTATTTCATTTTTCAGGACTCTTTCTCAGGATGATCAAGATGATAACCATATGAAAATAGAGGATATCATTCAGATGGTAAGTTCATCTTGAAAGTTAAACATAAGTACTCCTATAGAAATGTTGTGGGCTTGAGTCAATATAACATAACTGCAAGGTGTAAAGTATTTCTGGACAGATATACTGTTCTTTTATACCAGAAATTTCCATTTCAGTTTAGAGATTGTAAGAATTTGGAGCCCATATCAAAAATGAATATGTCAATACTTTAGGATTTGGATACAAATCTCAACATTTAAAAAAAAGGGAAAGATATTAATATATATTAAATTATAAGTGCAGAATATAGAGAGTTTAATTAACCTACATTCATACTCCTGAGCTGGTGTGTGTCTGTTCCTCCAGGACTTTCCAGCCTAATGTTTGTGTTTTTAGCAGTTGCTATTAATTCTTGCTTCTTCTTGGCAAGAAATTAATTTACAACCCTGTGCTGAAGATCCACACGCAGCTGCTCATACCCTGTGCCTTGAGAGCTGTGCCCTGTGGCACACAGAGAGACCATTCCATCTTCTCCTTGCTTTTACAGCCAGACTGCCCCAAGCCGGAGTGCTTCGAGACGCTGTCAGCCATGGAGCTGGCGGAGCAGATCACCCTGCTGGACCATGTCGTGTTCCGCAGCATCCCCTACGAGTGAGTGTCCCTGGGTCAGGGAGCTGCTCACACCTTGAACTTGGGCTCTGACTAAAGGGTCTGCACACATAAAAGGATAAAGTGGATATAAACAGGGTCACAGCACTGGAAATTAGGATGGGGTGATGGGGAAGAGGGGATTAAGAGAAAAATAAATCTTCTTTACAATATTTACCATTTCAGACAGGATTAAAAATAGTATAGTGAAATGCTGGAATTAGTGTAAAGCTGGGTTATTAGCTGCCAGCAAATTGAGGTATCCTTGAAATCTGCTTAGGCTGTGGTTACAGACAGACTCTGTACTGTGTTTATGAAGAGAATTTTTGTTTGCTTTTTTCTCTCCCATCAATGTCCAGAGAGTTCCTTGGGCAGGGCTGGATGAAAGTGGATAAAAATGAGAGAACACCCTATATTATGAAAACTAGCCAACATTTTAATGATGTAAGTACTCTCAAATACAGATTTGCTTTCTAGGAGTCCTATGGACTGTCTGTGACCCCTTGAACAAAAATACTGGGTTTTTTTGCAGTGTGAGGTAATGTGCTATCTGGTAGTGACTGAATGGTGCAGGCTGTTTGTAATTAACCATTTAAATCAAAGTAGATGAAGATTCTCATTTCCAGTAATTGTGACTCAGCATTTCAGTGGCAATTTAAGAGAGCAGAACATTTTAAACTGTAGTACAGTGCCATTCTGCCTAGTGAAGGAAGTGTACTTTCTCCAGAGAAATATAACACCAATTCTATTTAATGAATACACGTTGTATCCCTAAATATGTCTTTGCTCTGTATAATTTTCCTTTAATTGTACTGATAGACTTCCCAATCAGTTTTATGATTGATGGTTTGGAGACCTCCCCATTGCATCCCCAGCCCTTCTTTCCTATCACCGTCCCCTCCACCTGCCTCAAACTCTGTTTTCAATGTACTTTCCCTGGGTTTATCAAGAGCCATCCTTTCT
The DNA here is from genome assembly GCA_013397935.1 of Dasyornis broadbenti. Classification (NCBI taxonomy): domain Eukaryota; kingdom Metazoa; phylum Chordata; class Aves; order Passeriformes; family Dasyornithidae; genus Dasyornis; species Dasyornis broadbenti. Next base: position 76,381 of record VZRN01002076.1, read on the forward strand.
GTCATGCCTATTTGGGGGGTTTTCTGCCTTATCCATCAGTTAGTTATATCTTAGAATGGATTGTGCTTCAATTCCTTGGCTTCTCTTTGTGGCCAGATGAGCAACCTGGTGGCCTCGCAGATCATGAGCTATGCCGACGTCCCCTCGCGGGCCAACGCCATTGAGAAGTGGGTGGCAGTGGCCGACATCTGCCGGTGCCTGCACAACTATAACGGCGTCCTGGAGATCACCTCGGCCCTCAACAGGAGTGCCATCTACAGGCTCAAGAAAACCTGGGGAAAGGTCTCCAAACAGGTGAGAAGGACATGGCCATGGCAGGGTTGTCCAGCTTCCATTGGCCACTGTGTCCAGGGGCTGAGGGCAGAAGCCCTCCTGTAAATATTTTTCCTTTTCCGCCATGTGGAACTGGCATTTCCTATCCAGGTCTTTTGTATTTAATTTTTCTATCCATGGGAACAAACAGTTGTCAACGTAACTGGCAGGTGCCAAAGACTATTGGACCTGAAGTGCTGAACTATTCAAGTAAATTAAATTTAGATATTTTCTGATAGACACATCTGGGTGGCTACAAGCTATGTTTAAAGTCTGGTCAGGTGCCTAAAATAAGAACTGCCTGGGCAGAAAGCCTGTAGGAACTCCAAATCTCTCAAATCTATGAGTTTTTTACTACCCAGTAGGAGACTGTTGATAAAAAGTCTTCTTTCTCAATTAAGATATCAAGTTTAGGTGCAGTGAATAACTCTCTTTAACCCTTACCTGGCTGCTGAGGATGTCAGCAAAACTGAGAGAATGACTGCCAGCCACAAAAACAAGATACACACATGAGAAAAAGGCCAGTCAGGATGAAGATAATCCAGTCATTTACGTTCTGTGTTCTAAATGGTTCAGAGAAATACAATTAAAATGCATTCTGACTGTACCACCATCTCCAATCAGCTTTTTTTCAGCTGCTTCATAGCTGGTGCTGTGTTTTTCTATTTAAAAATGTGTTAAAAACCCTTTCAATACAAGCTGTTATAAGTGAGTTTACCTCCAAAAAGTTTTATGGATAGACTTAGTTTGATTTTTAAACTTATCAATGAAAAAAAGAAAAACCCAAACCCACAGCAGATTGATGTTGTGGCACAGTCCTCTGGTACCTATTGAAAATGCAATCTGGCTTTTTCATCAGCCTGCTACTCAGAAGAAAGTGACTCTGTCTGGCTACAGCTCTCTCTTAATTGGAAATTTAACTTCAAATACGGTGAATTTCTGATCATTCTCTACACTCAGGTCTCAAGTCAGTAGCATAAACAGGCTGAAAAGCAAATTTGTTTCACATATGAAGAAACCAGGGTCCGATGATGCCCACTGAAAGTGATTTGTGTAAGACAGGAATATATTCTCATTTATATACTCAGCTTTTATCTGAAGTTGGAGGCAAAATCAGCTCAGTGCAAGCTCCAAGGCAGTGAACACCCCTTGCTGTCACCAGCTTCAGTAAACACAGCTGAAGATCCTCACTAACATGTAGGATCTGTTATATTCCTGTGTGCACAGCAAACGGAATTCTTGACCATTAATATAATACATTTGTGGGTTTCCCTCCATTTGCAGGGTAATAATATTAGCATAAATACAGGTTCTGTGTATCACTCATAGGAAAATCTTTAATGCTGCCCAATCTCCATTTGTAAAAAGTCAGGAGGAACTGCAGTAAAGCTAAGTTCCTAGTGCCTGTTTTATTCCTTTTTGAAAATGGGGTGGGGATCCTAAGTGAATTACATCTTTACTACAATCTAAGTCTGGACAGCAATGACAACTGTAATGCATTTTCTTTCTAGACAAAAGCTCTCATGGACAAGCTCCAGAAGACTGTGTCATCTGAAGGAAGATTTAAAAACCTGAGAGAAATGCTCAAAAAGTATGCCTCCCTACAGTATACAACTGTGTTTTGTTATAAGCAGTGGATAGTTCATGTTAAAGATTAATTGACTTTGATTAATCTTTAATAATTAATATATTTTTTGCCTAACAACCTTTTAAATTCTAGGTTGGTTCTATTTGGCATTATTGTTTTGCTGAATATGCTGTGATTTAATACCCCTAATGGATAAACATAGTAACTCCAGAGAATTACTGGAAGAAATTAAACTATTTTTCTGTGTGAATGTTCCCTGTTGGGGTTTTACTTACACTGATAAACTTTTTCAATAAGTGTAAAGACAGCTTTATAAATAAAAGTTTTTATGAAAAATAGGATTGTTCTAGTGAAGAAGTTTAGGACTTGGGACTAAGCCTGTGTCAGGTCACAGACTCATTCATATGACAATAAATTGTATTTCTAACAATAAATTATGAAAGGAACATAGGGACAGGACAAAAGCATAGGAGTATTTCTTCTCCTGTGCCCTCCCAGCCCGATGGAAAACAGCCTGCTTCTTTCATGCAGTAGTCCTTGAATATTGTTTTCTTTAATTGATTTGCTGGATTGTGTTTGACATTCTGTAATTTTGGTATCTAGAATATTCCATGTCAAGTGTTCTACAATTTGTGTTCTGATTCCAGCCGTACAAAACCCTGAATTTCTGCGAGTTTTATAATTGGAAGCAGCTTTTCAAAATTGAGAGGCACAACTACTTCAAGTGATCTTGAGAGAAGCCAAGAACTGTACTGCCAGAATAATTAATGGTATATTTTAAAAATGCCATTAATATTAGATATTGGACAGAATGCATTCAATTCGTCACAGGCAGAGCAAGCACAACTCAAGCAGAGTCAGAAGAGCCGTTTGTCCTGGGAATTAATGCAACCCATTGGTTAGAAGTCAGCAAAGTAATAGAGTTTGTGCGAGCCAGAAAAAAAAAATGCTTTTGCAAATATAACTACTGGGAAATAAGCTGACTTATTAATTTACAGCTGTAACCCACCTGCTGTTCCCTACCTTGGGATGTACCTGACTGACCTGGCATTTATCGAGGAAGGAACACCCAACTTCACTGAGGAAGGCCTTGTCAATTTTTCCAAAATGAGAATGGTAATTTTCAGTTTCTTACATGCTTCACCAACAGGTGTTTAATTGTGTGAGTTAATTATTGATTTCATTATAACTCCTTTGAACATAACTTCGGGAGTGTTTTGGTGTAGTGCAAGAGAGGCAGCGACTTGAGAGCAATTGCTCAACTCAGTCTTCTATCACCATCTTCTGGCAAGCCAGGTATTTTCACAGGCTGAATTTGTCCCCAGTTTACTTCCTGAGAAATGACAGCAAAAGCAGCTGCCTGAAGCTCGTGAATGAGCAACAAAAAGCTTTTTAAAATAACCAGAATTACAGGAATGCAGTGATTCACCAGGAAGCAGTAATCACAATGTTCTTTTCAAAGTGTGCTCTGGTCTATCTAAAAAGCACTTTAAAGTTGATGTCTCTCCCACTGCCATGTAATGCTATTTTGTAACAACTCCTCGGAGGGAAGCTTGGAAATTTCTCCTCTAATCTCAGTTTAATGCCCATCTTAGGGCTGCACTCTGCAGCAGTCACTCGAGGCAAAGAGCAGGGAGGTTTCATTGTGGGGAAAGGAGACGCAGGGTGGTTCACCCGGGGCTGACCGAGGAATAAAAGTTTGATTTGGGAAAGTGAAGTCCTCAGGAGCTGTTAGGAGATGACCTCTGCACTTCCCTTCCAACCCCTCATCCCAAATTAAATCAAATAATTTGCAGAATTCTTGCTTTTTATGTCTTAGCTGAAGTCAAACTGTGATTGCACTTACATCTATGTGCTCTTTTGAAAGATCTCGCACATTATCAGGGAAATACGCCAGTTCCAGCAGACCTCCTACCGCATCGAGCACCAGCAGAGGGTAAGGCTCTTGGCTGCTAGTGACATCAGAGCCGTGGCAGCAATTACCTGTGAGAAATTGTTGAAATTTCTCACACGTATTTGCTGAAATGGTTGTTGAAAACGAAAATTGTTGTTGCTCCCACGCATGGAAGAGAGGACAGACAGACACACGGGCATGTCCTTGGGGCAGTGAGACCCTCACCCTGCAGGGTACTCTTTGTTTGATGCCTTGTAAAGAGCTTTTTTGCTCCTTTGGAAGGACTCTGGGGATTGCAGCCTTTGAAGGTGTGAGGGGTTCAAAGAGAGATGTGTTTTCACTGCCCTGAGATCCTGGAATGAGGGTCAAGAGGCCCCAAGCACCTGCTGAGGCATCCTGCAATTCCTTTTCCCTTTGTCCTTCTTGGGAGTGAGGCAACTTTGACCAAAGCTGGTCTGTGCTTTCAGAGAAGGTTCATCTCAGATTCGAGAAGAGCAGCTTGGGCTGAGGTAAGCTGGCAAAGGATTTTCCCATTCCTAAGAGGAATTAATCCTAATTAATTGCCAGAGTGCTGCAGGTGCATCTTCATGCCAACAGCGTTCCGAGGAGATGTTGGGTTTCTCAAGAAAACAACATGAGGGGATCTCAGGATCCAAAATAGGCTGAAAGGTAAAGGAAAGCTGGGAGATCTCTATGGCAGTTCCATGCAGTCTGTCCATCTGTTTCCCCACCCCAGGTCACTCACTACTTGCTGGACAAGACCCTTATCATCGACGAAGACACCCTGTATGAGCTGTCTCTGAAGATTGAACCCCGGCTCCCCGCCTGACGCACCCACTGTGCCTCAGAGCCTGCAGACAGCTTCAGCACAGGGGTCAAAATCATGCATGCCATCTCCTAAAGACAGCAAGGCAAATTCTGAGAAGAATGCCAGCTCTCTTTTCCAATAAGAGATACAGAGTCTCATAGCATTTCCCTCTCAGGCAACACAAATGAGTGTTGGAGGTGAAAAACAAAGACTTCCTACCTGCATCAAGTGATTTCTGCTTTGCAAAGATCACGTTTGGCATTAGGAAATGTGATTTAACGGAAACCAGGAGACTTTCCTGTGAACAGGCACTCATTGCAGCCATCTCACATGACAAATTAAGGGTACAGATTTAAATGATGGTAAATATATTCAGATGTATTAGGATAATAAATCTAAGTGAGATGACTGAGTTGACGGCTAACTACGTGTTCACTGGGGCAATAATGGCTGTGGTGTCCTCACATTGTGTTAATTTCATTGAAAAACCAGGATTTTAGCAGTCATCTACTGCTTTGAAGTGATATTAGGACAGCATCTAGTAACTTCAGATCTGCAGCTGTTCAAAACACTCGCTGTACATTTAATGCTACTCTTTATAAAAAATTTTCTTCTTTAAATGTCTTGTCAGCCTTTTCTAAGGTGACTGATTGTATCTATAAAAATTATTTGTAAATATCTTTTCATCAGTGAGAGTATTTACAGCATGGAGAGCAAATGGACTGGTGGAATAGTTGTAAATAGTTGCCAGCTGGGAAGGTGAGGGATCCGGAGGGGTGGTGCAGGGGATAGCGAGTCACGTTGCACACAGCTCTGGAAGAGGCACTTTATTTTCCTGCACCTCCTGCAGCTTCTCTGACAAGTCAGGCTACCCAGCACTTTCTGGACACACTGTGGAGAGAAATACATATCTATCTGGCAGCAGGTGGTGATCAGCAGTGAGCACTTGGAGCTGGAGTGACAGTTTCATTTTACGTGGAATCAGTGGTTTGAAAAATGTCTATTGTTTTTTTTTGTTCAGCCATTTGGCACTGATTTAGCTCTAAAATCAAACATGTCAGTGGCAAACAGTGAATGCCAGCAAACACAAAGTATGTATTTTTATCTGAGCTAGTAATTATCACTTGCATATGTTTGAGAAAATGTCCTATTTGTAAATGTCTTCAGAGCCTCTGCTTTTGTGACATACCAGGTAGATAGATGTCATTTCTACAGTAGTTGGTACTTCTAGTATTTTCCTCATCAAGAGTGGCCTGTCGTAGCTGCATGGAAAGCGAGCTCAAATGCTGTAAAGGGCATCATAGTACAAAACACAGGTGTTAGCACTGTTGAAAACAAAAATTGGCTGGAAAAGTGTCCTTACTTTTCCAATATACTCAGCCAGTTGAAGAAATAGGGCTATATCACCGTATACCTCCCTTAAATCTTCTCAGGGAGACAGATGTTTAAAATAGATTGTAACTTAGGCCTATTTGATCTGACATATCTTACACAGTCATGATGCTTCTTAATGCTGGTGATGGAAAATGGACCTGCCTGGCTTGTGGTTTTTGTCTTTATTTGCACTTTAATTACATTGCTGGCCCAGCCCAGAGCTGCACTAAGCTCCGCTCCTTCTGCCTGAGTGTGACCGTCAGCATTTACAAATGTACCTTAGCAATTGTAAATTTCATTAAGGTCCTTCTCCACAAGGACCATCTCCTTGTAAATAACTGCATGGGGAAGTGTCGCAGATACTGGAAATTTCCTCCATTAGAAAAGCAGACCGCAAGAGAGAAGGAAATGCTAGGAACACTTTAAATAGCTCTGCCTAATGATTGCTGTAGAAATGCTACTTATAGAAGCTTTTTATTGTAAAAAATGTGTTTGTTTCGTTTGACTAATGATTGACAAGAAGCTGATTGCATCCCAGTGCATGATATGAAGAGAAAAAAAAGAGCATGGTTTATTTGGACCACAAAACCAAATGACTGTGTATTTTCTGTACGAAAGCAGTTACCAGACAGTAGTTTCATAAAACACTTTGAAGTAATGGAGCAGCAGGGAAAATGTGGTCCAAAAAGTGATTTCTTAATTTGGTTTTATTGTTTCTATGTTAACAAAGAAAATATGTAACAGCTGTCAGTGTCAATGGGCATCTCCGTTGTACGCTATAAAGTGCTGCTTTATCTGCCTGTACCCCATTTTACCAAATCTCCTCGATGTTCTTAGGGTTACAGGGTACAATTCTTCATTGTGCTCCTGTCACAGTTTGTTGTTCAGTGCCCCAGAATGTGTGTGTTGGTTAGAGCACTCGATGCATCTCGGCACTCACTCCAGGGCTGTGCTGTGCTCGTGTGGCAGAGAGGACACAGGGGGAGATGTGGGCCTTGCCAAAGGGCCTGAGCCCCCACAGCTTAAAATCAGTGGGAATGTGGGAGTTCAGCCCCTTTGGAAAAGCATGTCCTGCTCATATGCCAAAGTTTGCCTCTTGCGCCAATGACCAGTTTAGGTCAGATTCACACGAGTCGGATTCCTGATTTGTGATCGTAGCAACAGCAGCAGCTACAACACAACTTTAACAAAACTATTATGATCACAGTAATGTTTGCTTGCTGATGGCTAATGTTGATGTTTTTGCTTGGGGATATAATGCTTTTGTTAAAGCACAGGAAGAAGTGAGGATGCACCTTGTCACCCACAACCCTCGCCAGGGTTGCAACCCCATGACCACAGCTGGAAACAGCTGTTCTGCAGCCGCCCCACACAGCCAGTGCTGGGCTGTGGGCTGTGTGCTTCACCTCTGAGTGGCCTGAGTGCCTCTGCCACAGCCCTGCTGCATGTTTGGGCTATGGCAATCGTCAGTAGGCAGCAGCAACCTGCTTTGTGTGAGGCTTTGCCAGTGTAACCAGTTCAGCCCAGTGGTGTCCCTGTAGGGCACAGGGAGCTCCTCGCCCTCTGTGCCACTCCACCACAGCCATATCTCATAGAGAGATCTCATTCATCACATTCCCACTGTTTGCCTCTGGTGTTCCAGGGAGCCTCTGGTGTTTCCCAGCGAGGACACTGTCACTGGGGTCTCGCTGTTTTTAAGATCTTGTCCCTCGCAGCTTTCACGCTGCGGGAGCATCTCAGACTCACTTTCCTGCCAAGGGAGCTGGAGGAGCCCAGCGAGTGAGGATTCCCTGGACAGAGAAAGGCGCAAGCGCCTCTCCAGTTGCCTTCTGAGCCCCGACGCTGCCCCAGCGGGGCAGGGCTGCTCCCTGTCCGGGCGGGGCCACTGGCGGCGATGGGGATAAAGCTTTTCACCCACTGCTCTGCGGTGGGCTCGCCTGCCAGCCGGCCCGCGGAGTCTGCAGTACCTGGCATTGTTCAGTAGCAGCCCAGCTGAGCCCGTGGTACCCCGGAGCCCGGGCAGCAGCACAGACACGTCCTCTCGGCGGCGGAGAGCGCTGGTCACACGCTGACAGAGGGTTAGAGTTGTTGCCTTCACCCCAGCCTTCACCCCCGGCCCCCGCCCCGCTGAACCCAGCAGTTTTTGTCAGCGACTGAGCCTGTGAGTTTTTCTGTAGGTGAAAACCTCGACCTGTAGAATTCACAGTGGCGGTGTGTGTTTGTTCTGTCCCTTCCCTCTGGCTAGTCCTGTGACACACTGACCGTAGCTTCGTGGTGAGAAGTGACAAATGGCACCGATCACCCTGATTTTAGAGTAAGGAGGTCCCCGTCCTCTTTCTGCTTTCCTAGTTTTTAATACTGATTATTGTTCTGTAGGATAAAAAGGAACTTAACTATTTTAAATATTTTTTAACCTAAACCATGTTGATTTTTATTTCAGGACATGTTAATTATCCCTTAATTTTCCTTCATGTTTATTATTTATTTTAAGGGTTTTACAAAAACATTGCTTTATTTGTATCAATATTGAGTATTTCCTCCTTCACTCTTAGCAACAACATTTAACTTTGATGATTTAAAATATTCACCCATGGAGACATTTTTATCCACTGATAATTTTACTCACCAAGGGCAAAACCCTTCAGACCTCATTCTGATAATACCTTAGGCTTCACCGAGAGCTTTTCATAAGTCTTTGGGGATCTGGCTCTCAGCTATTTGCCTGTTACAGTTTTTGCCTCCAAAGGTCAAATGTCTCTGTCTAGGAAGCCTCATGTCCAAAATGCTGCTCAATGATAGTTGTTCTGTTGTACCTTTATTCCTGAAGTAGTCTCTGAAGTTCTGTTACCTAGGATGGTAGATGTGTGTTCATTTGACAGATGTACCTATATCTAATATGTTACTTAGTGCACAATCCAGATGTTTTAGCATGTATTGCAACTTCTCTTTTGACCTGAGGTTATTGCTTTGTATTGTTAGTAAGACATATCAGGCAAGATGTTGTGCCTGTGTGTTAATAAATATTGTTTTCTTTCCCGAGTTTCACTGTCCTCACTGGAATTTGTATATTTTTTACCTCCCCCCCACCCCATCATGAATAATTAAATTTACTCCTTCTGAATTACTTTTACAAAAGCAAGTCATTAATGGGGGAAAAAAATTGGGGGAAATTCTGGGTCTGTACTGAGAAAGAATGGTTTTAATTACTGCATTTTATTCTTTTTCACTCACGATGCATTGCAGCTGCCACAGGCATCACTGGTAATAATTAACATTGGGTTTGGACTTCTGTCTACACATCCCTTGCTTCCTCTGGGCTGGTGTCCTGCCCTGGATTTCAAAAAATAGTAAAGGCACATTTTATACACAGGAAAAGAGAGAAAACACAGTGGTTTGTAAGTAGGTTGTGTCCCTCCCCTTGCGATAGGAAAACAAGTCACACGGAGGTAAAATGACTTGCGAATTGAAGAAAAATGGTTGACAGAGACTGGGACTACAAAACCAGGCCTCCAGCTTTTGTTACTTGCTTTAGTCACTGGTTACAGCTTTTCTCTGTCAAACTTGGTAATTTCATGAAAATAAAAAGATTCCTCTTACATGTGTTTCAAGAATTAACATTTTAAACAAATAAACAGCAATGGCACAGCAGTCTGTGTAAGACTGTGTAAGATACAGTGTCAAGGTTTGAGCATAATAAAATGACATAATAAAATCAGCATCTATTCAGTACTTTGTGACCTTGCAGTCACATCTTCTCCTTCTGTTTACATTTTTAGTGCTTCACATAAAAACTGAAATTAACTGAGAGAGCAACTTACCCTTGAAGTTGTTAGATACTGGAAGAAAAAGAATTGTAATACTTCCCAAGCAGCTCTGTTTAAAGTGCTGGAGAATAATTTAATTTCAACTTTTTTTCCCAACACTTTAAACCATTTCATTTTCGTTATGCCAGACAGTTGGCTGGTTTACATCTCTATTCTAAGGCCATCATTGTAGATGCCAGAATCACACAATGGTTTGGGCTGGAAAGTACAATTATGGCCCATCCAGTCCCACCCCTGCCATGGGCAGGGCCACCTTCCACTATCCCAGGTTGCTCCAAGCCTTATCCAACCTGGCCTTGGACACTTCCAGGGATGCAGGGGCAGCCACAGCTTCTCTGTGCCAGGGCCTCCCCACACTCACAGGGAACTTCTCAATACCCCATCCAACCCTGCCCTCCGGCAGTGGGAAGCCATCCTGGAATCTCCATATAAATCTGAGAGAACCCAACTCTCTTTAATGTTGACCATGAAGGAAGCAGGGGAAGCTCATTTTTAAAGGCTGCTCAAAATCCTCAACTCTTTGATGAATTGGTCTTGACTGATCATGCAAACATAACTAATAAGAATTGCAAAGAGTGAATTATGCCTTAAAAGTTACATTCCAGTGTTGCAGCCCTATTTCTGTATAGCGTTAAAAGAAGTAACATTTGAGAAGACCAGATTTTTGCTTGAAATTTCCCGTTTCAAAGAGGACTGAAACAATGACTGGCATTTGTTCCATTTGCTGCATACAGCTCTGCACACAGGGGTTGGTAAATGTAGTGGCAGCAGAAATCACTTCAAGTTTGTTTTCTTAGAGGTGGCACCTCCACCATGTGACACTCTATGGATCAGGTGGATGGACCAGAAACACTGACAGAATTGTTGCTAAAAACTTGTCTTCTTTCTCTCTACCCTTCTTGGAAGTTCTGTGTTTACACAGATTGGGGACAATATGTACAAATCAAGTCTTTATCCTTGGTAAGTTTCATGTAAAGCAAAACCAGTACTTTTTTCAGACAGAGAAGATTTTGTTTGTTGCTAAAATTTGATATCCAGTGGGACAAGCATCTGAAAAAAAGAGCATCTTTTTTCATCTCTAACCATTCCTCCTGGAGTTTCCATGACAAAGAAATGCTGGATCACCATGGTGGAAAGAGAGAAGGTGTTCAGAGTTCAAGATACCTGAAAGTTTGTCAGCTGTGGTCTTCAGTAGTTACTGGAGACAATCACCCAATCACCCAATTCTGAGCTGGTGGTTTGACAATCACCACTCAGAATTGATTCATCTGTGTCTGCAATGCAGCTGGCAAAGGAGAAAAAAACCAAAGAAAACAAAAAACCTAAACCCAACCCAAAACAAAAACAAAACAAAACAAAACACAACAAAGAAACAAACAAACAAAAGAACAACACCCCGCCCCCCAGGATATTTCTGCTTTTCCAACCTTTTCTCCTCCCTTTAGCCACTGCTATTTATAGAGAGCCTTTCTTCTACTCGGTGGTGGATGTCCTGTGAAGAGCAATTTTAATAACTTAAAATAGCTGGGGTTATTTTTAAAGCATTGGTTGGGTCTCGTTGAGCTCTTTATTTAGTGGACAGCTATTAGCACCTTGAAGAGCCTTTCTTTGGGGGAACTGCAAGTGTAGATGTCTGTTCTGTGCCCGCTTGTCCCCCTGGCCATGGCCAGCGTGTGCCCATGATTCACATGAAGTCCTTGATTTGCCTCCACAGCCCCTGTGCGATGTGGGTGTTGGATCCTCAAAAAGGGATTTACTCCCAGTCTGAGCCCTTGGAGGCTGCACCGTGTAAGTGGATATTGAGCATCCACAGTCACGAGGAATTCTCAGTGTGAGGTCAGGGTAACCCCTTGGTATCAGCTGTGTTTGCTCCAAGCGTGCTGTGCTTCACTGCCTTATTCTGAATCCCAGGAATTACAGACCCATGGAACTTGAAAACCAAGAACTGCCATTGCACCAAGGGTCAGTTCAGCTTCTAGTTTATAAGGACACTGTGTCCAGTGTCTCTTTGCTGCTGTAATTAGCAGGGCTCTGACTTCAGCAGCAGACAAGACTCTGATCTCACTCCTCAGGACAAACACAGCACCCTCCTGCCCCTGATTCCATACACAGAGTTTTTGAGAACAGCTCATCACTTCTGTCCTGACTCCTTTGATTGCTAATAAATTATGTCCCACATGTGGAAACTTGACTTCAAATACTTTTAAATACTTGAAATACTTTTAAATAACTGCGCCAGTCAGAAAGGCCCTCCCATGAAGCATAATGACCATTGTCTGGCCCTTGCAGGTGACTCCCCTGTTCAGCAGCTCCCACAACAAACTCCAGCTGATGGATTCCAGCTGAACTCCCTGTGCAGAGGCAGAGGGCATTAACATGAACTGCATTTGAATTAACACTCAGCTACTGCTGCCTCCCCAGCATGAGCAATGAAACCATGACAGCATTTTAATTCTAAGATAATTATGTTAGAGATGAAAATAGGGTATTATTTATGAATGATTCCTAGCATCTCAACTGTTTCAGTACCCGAGTTTCTCACAAAATAGACCACAGGACAATAGCAAAACCAAACTATTTTTTAAAGTATTAACGATCTATTCTTCAGAAATCATTAAGACCTTGCTAACAGTGTTTTCCAGGTGTTTCTGCTGTAAACTCACAGCCTGGGGTTTGTTGTCATCTTCTGTTCTCGCAGGTTCTTAGCTGGCAAACAGCTTGAACCTCTGCATAACCCAGCCAGGCACCTCAAGCATCACCTTCTGCCAGGTGAAGCCCTGGTTTGTTCAAGCCCTGCCTTTTCATTTTTCAAATGAAAAACACTGCCTTTGGTAAAAGATGTAAAATTAGGTGTGTGCCTCCATCATGAACTGTAGATTTGTTGTTCCCATATTTCCTTTTATCATGTTACCTCAGGAGATCCACAGTTGTTTTTATTTCCCTCTTTCAACACCAGGAATACAGGGTTGGGTTGATAAAAAACTGGTGTGGTACAGAGAGGGTGTTTCCGGATGCATTGATCTGGAATGGCTATTTTGGTTTTATCTGTGATGGGTTTGCATGGCTCTCATTGGCCCAAACAAGCCATGACATTTTGGGGAAGAGATGTCTATGTTTTGTAAAGTTCCAAAAATCTGAAATGTGGGTTGAGCAAATTGCTATGTAATACTAAAAGAATATTAAATGTATGATGGGAAAAGGTTTTTTAAGTCTTAGACTTTAAAAACGGCACAGTGCTGGCCTCTGTGCTCCTCTGTCAGCGTGGACACATGTTCAGCTCTGGTGGGAACAGAGCCAGGTGAATGAAACTGATAATTCTTTCATGCTTCCCAACCATCTTGTGTTATTTCTTACTGTAATGTAGCTATGTACTGTAATGTAATGCTTCTTAAGTAGCTATAGTGATACAGCAATTCTAAATGCAATATAGTAATACAATACTAGTAATTCTGAATGTGAGGCATCAAAGGCCTCCTTTTACATTTCCTGTTTCTAGGCCCCTCTGCCTTGCAAATAGTCAATAATTAATGTCCTGAATTAAAAAGTAAAGGGGAGAAAAAAGGCCAAAATCCCCTGCTGTGATCTCAACTCATCCTTGGTGCCATTCCCTGTCCTGACCTGTTTCCATCTGGGATGTGTGTGGGTGGAATTACGGAACTACCCTCCTTTGGGTGTCTCTCTGGAGGTGTTCAGGCAGGCAGGACTTGACTTTCTTTCCTGGCTGTGCCTAAATGGGTCCCCGGGGGAGGAGCAGCCTATCTCTGCCCATGTCCATCTGCCCAGCCATTGCTGATGTGAACGTTTGCACTCAAGAGGAGTTGGAGAGATGCAGTTGCTGTCACCCTGCTGCTGCCACATCCTGCTGACGTCCTCAAGGGCACCCTTGTGCAGGCAAATGCCACTCACGTAACTCAGCAGGGCAGGACTGGCCCCTGCAGCAATTATTTTCGCTTCCCTCACCTCCTTTTGCCCGTCTCATGTTACCTGGGCTCCTGTCAGTGCCCAGCCTCCTGCTCCCTTTACACTCTGGGCTCGCTGCAGGCAGCAGGACGACCCTACTTCCAGCTCCAAGGTCAGTGTGACAGCACATGGTTTGCTTTTTTAGCCTCAAAAACCATAGCATTTCAAATGTAAGGGTTATTAAAAATGGATTCAAAGCACCACAGCATGTGGTGTTAATTTGGTTGTCATTTATTGTCTTGTTAAGTATTTGGTGCAGGGAAGTATGTGCCAACGCCCACTGTGCAGCTGCTTCAAATCATGGAATCACAGGATTATTAAGGTTTGGAAAAGTCCTCTAGGATCATAAAGTGCAGCCTTTAATGCAGATCCTTGAGTAACAATTTTAGTAAGAGAAAGATAAGACCCTTTGCAGTTGTGTAACAAGTTCAGAGGAAGTATCTCAAATTACAATAGTTTTTTGTGATTTTGATTGTAGCTCTCTGCTGTGCTAAGATGAGAGGTTTATACTGCAAAATAGCACCAGATTGGCTCAAAAGGGTGAGCGGTGCCTGCACCTTGGCTGGGCTTTGGCAGGAGATTTTGGGCTTCTGGATGTGCCCAGTTGGATCTGACCAGCCAGACCTTCAGCTGATAGAAATCAAAAATCGTGGTGGTACCAAGGGGTTGTTGTCTGATCTGTGAAGAGTTACCGTGTCTTCTCTACTCATATAGCTCTGGTCACAGGTTCATAGTTTGCGATTTTTTTTTTTTTTTTTCCAAATTTGTAAGTTTTTATAACCATTCACTGTCCTCTGGAATTACAAGGAGGAAGGAACTCAAATGTAGTTGATATTTTTGGTAGAGATGTTCCATGCTGTGATTAAGGAACAGTCAGAACGATGTCTGCATCAGTGATGTTGTTTCTGCACTTTGGAGACTGTGCCTCAAAACCCAGATAAGTCAAAAGGGTTTGAGTGATGCTGAGGATGAGAGATGAGAAACTGAAAAAAATCACCAATATCACTTTATAAGATGGGATGTTTAAATGTGTGTCTTATTCTCTGAGCTCTAGAGTGATACAGCAAACCAAGACCAATGTAAAATGATTTTTGGGCATCTAAAAATAGCCCCTCAGGTGTGCAGTGACTCATGACAGCTACTGCAGATGTTTCTGAGGCTCCAGAACCTTCCATCGATGGGTGGGGAAAGCTTTCCACTGCCCTCCGTAGGCTTTAGCTCACGCGAATGATGGCTTAGAAGAATTACTTCCCAAATACAAAAGGCCAGGCTTCCTGTCCCTGCCCCACGTGAAGGTGTAGCTCCGAGAAGGGATCCTTTGGCTGCAGAGCTTTGAGGGGTAAGGTGTGCGCACACATTCCCTGCGGTGCTGAGCCCGTGTGAACTTGAGCTGTGACTCTGCCATTCCTCCAAAATGTCACTCAGAATCACATGGTGTGGCAATTAATACCACCCATGACACGGCTCAAATATTTAATCCAGTTCTATTTCTAGAAATGTCACTGTAACCCTTGTACCTTCCTTCCTTCCCGGGCAAGTGTGAAATATTGGATAACCAATACCTGTGTTCAAATGCACCCAGAGAAAGATGGAGCTGGAACTGTCCTCTCTAAAAAAAGTTCAAGAAAGTGAAGAATTAAGAAAAACATTTTCTTTTTTTTTTTTTTTTTTAGTATTGGAAGTAGTTGTGGAGTTGTCAAGTTCCTGGGGTTCAATCTGTGTTTACACCTGTGTTTAAACCTGAAGTTTACTCTCCACCTGAAGTGATGCCCACAATCCTTCGGGCTAGTCTTCAGCCAACACCAGATTTGCTGTAGTGACTTCTTTTAAGCCTTGGTGCTGGCTTTTGTCTCCATTTTTTGTGCATGGCAGATGGTACAGATAAGAAAATATGGTTTAAAACCCAGGATACCCTCTTGGCAGGACAGCAGCATTCCGAATTCTGATTGCAGGTAGCTGAGCACATCCTGGGGCAGAGCAGAGCAAAAAGAGCTGTGACCTCTAAGGCTGTGACTTTTTGGACATGTTGTGCTGATTCCCTGGCCATGGCATATGGGAATTCCTCACTGGGAAAGATGAGACTGATTTGAATCTGCATTGGCTCACCCCTTATGGTGCCAAGGGGGTGAGAATGAGAAGTGTGGAATGAGGACCACTTGGTTTTGCAGACACTGGAGAACACCTGCTGGACTGGCTGTGATTTTGAATCAGTGCTGCATTTACTCCTGACCCTTGCAGGCATCGGTCCAGAGGATGATTCCTGTGGAATGAACCCAAACTGTTCATTAGGGGAGGAAACCTGGTGCAGGGAGGTTGTTTATGGGACAACTGCTCTATGCTCCTCTCCTGTGCAGCAGAATTTTTGCCTTCTTGGAGTGGTGGCACAAGTACAGATGACCTAGGGAGTAAAACTGTAAATGACTTTCTGAGGCACTGAGCTGTGCTGCATTCCCTGGCCTGAGGCCATCTTTAATCCTTGTGGTGCACACAGACATCCTAACCAGTAATTATGAGGCAGCTATTCAAAGCACAAGCAGACTGAGATAATAAGGGGGAAATGTCCAAGGTGAGTTGTGAAAGCATTTTGTAAAGCTCAAACACCCAAAAATGCCTTGCAGTACACTTGACTGATCAGAGAAAAACCCAAACCCATCCCTGCCTACAGATGGAGTTACCTGTAGGAAACACAGCTGGTGCTGAATAGGGGCTGGGACAGTAACTGTGGCCCTCCAGCCCCAGCGGAGAGAGAGTGCCCAGCTGTGGGCACTGCTAAGGGCTGTGCCACCTGCACGGGACAGCAGCACAGACAGGCTGCAGGTGCCAGCTGGGGGACAGCAGAGCAGCTCAGCCCTGACTGCACCGCAACAGCTCCATTTGGATCACATCTCTGAGCATTTCTTACACAACTGGCCAAAATATCTGCATCAATACATTATTAAGGAAGAAGCTGCCTCTCAGCGTGCTTATCCATTACATTTTGAAAAAACGGTTTTATTGCTACAGAGCATTACCTGAGTGGCACATGATTGAGGTCTAGTGCCAGGAATTCTAAGAATCTTGTTAAAATCGAAAAAATAAAATCATTAAGGTTTATACCCCAAAAAAGGTGTTGTGTCTAATCACACAGAAATCAGACCTCTCTTGGACAAATGAAAAACTGAAAATCAGTGCAAGTTAAGATGCAGCTAATCCTATCTAAAATAAAGCCCAAATTCTCATGTAGCTTGTGGTGGACTGAAATAACTTGAAACTTATGGAGCGCTGGTACAGTTAAGGAACCTCTTACCACAGAAAAAATTTAAGTAGAAATCAATAAATCATAACCAGGAGCCCTTTCAGTATATTTTGTCAGTGCCTTCAGAATCCCACAGAAGAGGAGAAAACTCTTTTGGTGATGAGGAAACATTCCAGTTTAAAGGGAAAATCAAAGTAATAATAATAATAAAAAAAAAAATAGATGGGACTGATAGAGTTGCAGACAATCCCATCACAGAATGTGACACAGAAGAGGATCTGTGTCTCTGCTGGCAATAATTCCCTGCTGAGTGAGGAGTCCTTGGTCTCAGGGTCTGTGTGGCTCCCCAGGGGCCAGCACTGACCTGCAGTGACCACGGCAGTGGCCCCAGGGCCACTCTGCTCTCCAGGGCTGTTCAGCAGAGAGATGCTCTGGTGTTTCCCTGCTGGGTCCTGGCACAAAAGGGCTCCAAGCTCTGCTCTGGTGTTGTGAGGGTGCTGACATCAAACATATGGGAAAGAGCTCAGGGCAGAGACAGAACATGATTCGTAAATTTGAAACTTTGATGAAAAGCTGATGTAGAGACACAAAAAAAAGAGTGAGTTATTAGGTCGGGGCATGTAGAACAAATAATGTACTATGGCAGCACCACAGACACCCACGAGAAAATGGATTTTCTGTCGTGAACACAAGGGGAGATACTCACGAAACTCCTACAAAATAAAAAACTGCACTTTCATTTTTTAGGCTGTGCAGTGGTTAAACTACCCTGATGAAAGTGAAATCCCTGCAGTGGAGGCTTAAAGATGGTCTGTGGTCAAACCTGAATCACAGCAGAGTAATTCTGGTAAAGTGCTCCTAGGAAAAATATACTCCTTTAATCAGATGGTGCAAACCCACTGCAATGGCAGGTTGACAATTTATGTGGGGAAAGAAGCCGCTGAATCTGTTAATGATTTGAGGTCAGACTACACAAAAAGCTTTGATGAGGATCTTTTCTTAGCTTGAGGCCATTGCATTTGCACTCTTTCCGAATGAATCTTCCAAAATGTTTGCTTTGAAGCAACACATTACTTAAAAACCATGCTATCTTTTGAAGGGAGGAAAAAAAAGAGAAAAAACCCCCTCAAATTATATAGTTTCCTGTCAAATAAAGTTTCTTATTCATTTTGTGCCCTCATTACGTAAAAACTTTGTTTTCTGAACTTGTCCACCAGGTTTTTGAGCCAGTCTGTGCTGTTTTGGTTGCACTGCCTGTGCCAGGCCTCACAGCCTGTGCTGAAGGACATTTTTATATCCAGGACTAGAGCCCACCTATGTGGGCAAGCTGTCATTGAATTGGGAGTCACAGCACTTGGATAGGAAGGATTACACTCACTTACCCACATCACTCCAGATGACGTTTTTCTTCTCATAAGAAATACTAATTTTCATGTTCCCCTGGACCCCTTGAATTTGACAGTCACAAATGGTGAAAATTCCATGCTTCAGTCAGAAGGTTGTGCCTTCCAGTGCAAGAAGAGACGTGTAGTTAGGCACCACTTTCTTTTAAAGCAGGAAAAAAACCCACCTTACTCTGGTTTATATTTTTTTAGGTAGACAACCTGTGCGGTCTGTGGTGTCCCCAGTGTGGGAGGCTTCTAAGAGCTGCCAGAGAAGAGTCTGTCAGGTAAAGTAGAGCCCGCCTGAGGGTCAAGGAAACCTTTCCTGTGATCCAGCAATGCCAGGCTGTCCTGGGGGACGAGGCCTGCAGCGCCCACAAGGAAAACACTTGTGATCTGGGATGTAACACAGGTGTCAATAAAGCTGCCCCTGCTTTAGGGACTGAAGCCCAGCAAGACACATCCAGTCAGAGACAGGCAGAAATCAGAGTGAGGAGTGGCTTCTCAGACTCGTTCAGCAGCAAAGGAAGCCTCAGCACCCCACATCAGCAATGGCACAAAGTCTGCGCTGTCTGAGTCACCAAGAAGGTCTCTTTGCTTCTCCAAACTGGACCCTTTTCCCCAGGGTTCATCTTTCTCTTTCCACAGGTGTTATATTTCCCTTCCTGCTCACAGGTTCTGATTTCTGCTGGCCCCCAGTGCCCAGGGCTCACAGTGCAGCTCAGCAGGGCTGGGAGAAGGCAGCACAGAATGAGCCTCACCCCGGGCTGGGTGCACACAGAACCCCTGCAGCCACAGCTCTGGTGATTTCTGACACCTTTCAATTACCCTGCCGTGCCTCACGCTTCTTTCTAAATACACTCTGCACGTGACTCCTCTGATTTGATCAGATGTACAGACCATATTTGTCCCTTAAAGTGACACAGGGTTCAGAAGCTCCCAAATAATCCAAGCTGGTGGAGATGCTGATGAGCGCCTGGGGCTTGTTTAAGTTGTAATGTCATCATCTGCAGTGAGATTGTGATATGGCTGATAGTTTCCAGGACAGGTTTTTGACTGCCAGCGAATTCCTTGCAATGGTGAAACAGCACGATAAATATACAGAGCTGTTGTGAAAATACACATGGTGTTTCACAGACATTTAGGTATAACAACAATAGTTCTGTGCAGATTAGTCATAAGGAAATATTTCCAGAGTGTAGGATGAGGATGCTATACTGTGAAAAGGCAAAAGAACCATCTGCTAAACACACAGAAAAGAAATCAACAGAAAAATCTCCATCAGAAACCTCTTTTTTGATTTTTATTTACAGTCTAACACACTTTTACTGCAGTTTGGGACGCAGAAATCCTGTTGCAGTCACAAGAGCCCATCCTGCAGTTCACCTAAACGAATTCATAGATTTAAGGAGAATCTTTCAGTGAAAAAATACTGAAATTTCTGTCAAACAGTCAGTGCCTTTCTCTGGAAGTGATGTCATATCAACTGGACATTGTGTTTCAAAGACATGGAGGAGACAGAATGAAAAGATTCTGGTAAAAAATTGCTGAAGCACAGTAGAGGACACGAAACAAATTATTCCAAACTTGGAGCACATCTGTGTTCCTCATGTCAGATGTAACTGACATAGAAAGAAGATACTGGTTTGAACATAAAAGCATGCAAGCATAGAAAAACTTTTAAAAAACTTTTTAAAAGTAAGAAGATAAAGATGCAGCATTGCATCTGCCCTTGGACAAGAGTGAGAAAGACAAAGAAGTAAAGGGTTTGGGTCTACCTAACCCAGATCTACAAGAAAAGTATTGGGAATTAGAACTCTTTCCTCACTAAAAATAAAATCAAATGCTTTGAGAAGTTTAGTATAACCTCAAATGATGATGAAGAGATAGCATAAACAATCACATTTGAAAAAACTTTTGGTAAAACAGCTGAAACAGCAGATCCTGAAGGAAATGTCATGATTTTGTAAATCTTCCATGCCCATTTCCCAAAGGTGATCTACCAGAATCCAGTTTTAAGGAAAAACTTCTGTCATTTACACAAATTGGAATTTAGATGTATAGAATTGTCCTTTATTTGGACAGGAGTTGTATCTTCCTAAGGGCCTCACAGTCACCAGCAATACTTACCAAAATCTGGTTCTTGTAAGAAAAAATGTGCATTGCCTCCTTCAGCCTTCCACGGAACCTGCCATTTTCTTGGCCAGGCTTAGACCCCAGACATAGTCCCAGCAGAACAAAACAGGACAAATTTATGCATACAAGCCATGCACGTAAATACCCAGATTTCGATGGGCACACTAGAGGACTGCATGCCTCTAACAGAGATGAATTTGCTGCTGGGGTGGGTGCTGGTGCTGATCCCAGCTGTGCTCCCTTGCAGAGAGGAATGGCTGGCACCTTCTGCCGTCTCCTGGCCGGGCGTGCGGCTCCCGCGCTGCTCGCTGCCGCAGGCACAGGGGTGCTGGCCACGGGCTACCTGATGGGCCAGCACAACATCAGCGCTGCTGTGCAGGAGAAGAGGAAGCTCTTCCCCCCTAGGTAAGGACACAGAAAGGCGGGGACTCTCTGCTGTTGGGTGGGGAGGGAGGTCACCCCCGTCACAGTCCCCTTGTGCCCCGTCCCTGGGCTGTGTGACACCAAACACAGCGCCTTGGCCAACATCTCCAGTTCTAGGGAGCGCCAATACTGGCCTGCAAGGGATGGGAGATAATATCAACATTCAAAAAAACCCCAAAACCGACACTGCTGAACAACAAGCCTAATATATGCCTCAGGTTTAGTAGGATATCATTATATTGAACTCATCAGCAACCAACAGTTTTGCAGGTCCCTCTAATGGGCCTGCTGATTGTATGGACTCTGCCAATGGGAATTGTGAAAATATTTTCACCATGCTAAAAGTAATAATCTGTATAACTGCTGTACTGGAAATACTCCGAATCCTGTTACAAACTGACTGGCTGATAATTAGAAATTAATTACAGGCTTTTTTCTCTGTAGATTGACTTTTCTGGCCAGACTTGTGAAAAGTATTGTGGATTAGGATCTGACAGAGTCCTTTTATTTTATTATTTAAGTAATATATACTATCCTAGCTAAAATATATTCTTGGAGAAATGCCAGAGTATTTGCCAGCTCCACATTAAGCATAAAGCAAACTACTACCAGTACAAGGTAGATGAGGACTGCAGAGATCCCTTACTAAAGCCTAACATTTTTATTTTTCCTGGCTTCATATACCCTGCAGCTTTCTGCAAATAGTAATGCCATTAAACCAAACCTTGTTATTTTAGAAGAAGCACTGCCCAGCTCTCAGCTCAGACAGTCCCTCTGATATACAAGAAGCTGTTAGAGGACTTGGGCTGCAAACTACAGAGCACTTCTTCATCGAAACGAAAATGTCTGTCTAGCTGAACAAATCAATGCTGGGGCTCTTCCATGCCTGACTGAGAGATCTCAGTGGGGCTGAGTGCCTTTTGAGATCCCATTGGGTCCCATTTCCCTGATGACCCCAAGCAGCACAAAGCACAGTGCAATGCTGGGCACGTTCAGCACTGGAACATTCCTTCCTTCCTAAAATTCAATGTAGCATATCAGCCAGGAATAATCACACCTTTAGTGTCACAAACTAGGCAGAAGGCAGGGTCATTGTCCAGGACACATTAATGCCTCGGGTTCATCTCCCCACAGCGCCGACTACCCTGACCTGCGCAAGCACAACAACTGCATGGCTGAGTGCCTCACGCCGGGCATCTACTCCCGCCTCAGGGACAAGATGACCCCCAATGGCTACACCCTGGACCAGTGCATCCAGACCGGTGTGGACAACCCTGGCCACCCCTTCATCAAGACGGTGGGCATGGTGGCTGGGGACGAAGAGTCCTATGAGGTAAGAGGATTCCACAAGACTGTCATGTCCAGGTCTGTGTTTGTGGTGTCATTCCCATTAGATGAAGACAGATTCCTAGTGGAGTGTGTGTTCCCAAGACAAATTGTGTCCCAGAGGGTACATTGGGGGCAGGCTGATGTTTTCCCCACTTTTCCACATCAAGAAAAGCAGGAACATGTGGTATAACTACAGGTGCCCCCTATGCTGCAACTGAAGGTAATAAAATGTATCTGCTTCGCAGCAGCTGCTACCTGCCTCCAGCAGCTGCTCTCCTTCCTACAACTAAACTTAATTCATGGAAAAGCTACCCAACTCTGAGACACACAAAATGAACCTAATGTGGAAATCACATTGTGAAGCAGCAGAGGCAGAAGCAAAGCAGAAATGTCTTCTGGGTGGTGCCAGATGTCACTGAACCACAGCCTTTGGATCATGAGGAAAACTGAAGACAAACAGCATGAGGGTGGACAGTTCATTTAGCTCTGTAATGAGAAGAGCAAAAGAGAAGAAAATCCTTATTGTTATTGACCTCTGCGGTCTGCTTCCTTCATCCACCTGCCTGTCCCTGTACAGGCCTCCACAGTGTCCCAGGGAGAGTGGGCTGGGACATCTGCCACTCCAGACTCTCAGCTCCTGTGGTTGGGAGTGCCTGCCCAGATGTGCTGCTGCTCCTCACCTGCAAAGAGCTGTGCTGGGGCTCAGTGTGGGCACACCTGAGCCAAGTGGCTCTATCCAGGACTCTTCCCACAGCAGGGAAGACTCAGAGTATTTCTGCATGACGTAGAACCAAGAGGCAAGTGACTGGGGGGGCTCCGGGGGTGTGTTTTGGTTGGAAAACCACCCCAAAACCCAACCTGGTTGTCCAGTGTCTGTCTACGGTAACTGCAGACAGGGACTTGTGTGTCTGGAGCTGCTGCGAGGAAGCATTTGTGAGGCTGCAGACTTTCTCTAGATTCTTTTCACTCCATAGGTGTTTGCTGATATCTTTGACCCTGTCATTAAATCGAGGCATAATGGCTATGATCCACGGACAATGAGGCATCACACGGACCTGGATGCATCCAAGGTAAGATTGAGAAAAAACAATGAGACAAGAAAGGCTCTGAGCTGCTCATTCCAGTGATGATGCTGTATGCAACAGTGGTTTTTTTTTTCTTGATCTGACTCTGAAGACCCCGTTTTATGTTTAAGGAAAATGGGATGCCATTCATGGCCCTGTCAGCCGCACCCCTTTCTCACAGCAGGAAATCAGCCCCAGCTGTACCAAGCATTGGGGACACAGCCTCACTGGGCACTGTGGGTCTGTTCATGAGATTACAGATCACAGATTCATCAGAAAATTGTTTATGTTGAAGGGACCTTAAAGCCCACCCATCTCATTCCCACCCCCTGCCATGGGCAAGGACACTTTCCACTCTTCCAGGTTGCTCCAAGTCCCGTCCAACCTGGCCTTGGACACTTCCAGGGATCCAGGGAGGGCCGCAGCAGCTCTGTACTCCTCCCAGGATACCTGTCCTTGCTTCCACCCTCTGCAGATTTCTTTTGTGTGTCTGAGCTTGTTTGGGAGCTCCTTGCTCATCCGCACAGGCCTCCTGATGTTTTTCCTGATGCCCTCTTTGTTGGGATGCATCATTCCTGAGCTTGGAGGGGTTGATCCGTGAATATTACCCAGCTTCCTTGGGCTCCTCTTCCCTCCAGGGGTTTATCCCATGGTGCTTGGCCAAGCAGATCCCTGGAGAGTCTGAGCTGTGCTTTCCTGCAGTGCAGTTAGTGATCTTGCACTTCAGCTGATCACTAATATAGAGGGTGACACTCCCCTCCTCATCTCTCCTGCCTGCCTGCCCAGGGAGCTTTAATCCTTCCAGTCCAATACTCCAGTCACAGGAGTGTCCTTCTGTGTCCCCACAACGCCAATGAGACAGCAGCCTGGCTGGCATGCATACATCTGATCCCTCCTGCTTATTCCCCATGTTGCAGTGTATTTGTACAGAGACATTTCAGTTGGGCTCCAATGAAGCCAACTTGCTGTCGGGTGTGGATGGAATTCCTCAGATAAACATGGGTGTAAGGGATGGAATGAAAGCAGGAGCTGAATCCAGTACTTCCACACACACATGATCAAACCCGATGTGCTGTTCAGTATTTCCTTCACAGTGCAGCTACAGTGTGGGTTAGCTCATGTTGGGCTTCCCTCTTCCAAAGGATCTTCCTTACTTGGCCCTCTGCCTCTGCCCATATCCATATTTTTCAAAAGCCATGTGGACTCCTTCATATTGGGGGACTACAAAGGACTAGCTGGTTACTCTATGTTCATTCAGATAAAGCTGTTGTTCCTAAGAACAACTCCTGGAGCCTGAAGCTCTCAAAGGGCTCCCAGTGTCCTGAGTATTTGTGACCTGGCAGAGAGGATGCCGGGCCTGGGCAGAGAGAAGCCCCTCTTTATGCACAATGGGATTTGGGGTTGTAAAGGTGTACCTTACAATGGCCGTGCTGGGTGTGCACTGACCCCTCTTCCCCTGCAGATCACCCACGGTCAGTTTGACGAGCGCTATGTCCTCTCATCCCGCGTGCGCACCGGGCGCAGCATCCGCGGTCTCAGCCTGCCCCCTGCCTGCACCCGCGCCGAGCGCAGGGAGGTCGAGAACGTGGTGGTCACCGCGCTGTCCGGCCTGCGGGGGGACCTATCCGGCAAGTACTACAGCCTGACCACCATGACTGAGCGGGAGCAGCAGCAGCTGATCGATGTAAGTCCCGCTCCGGCGCCAGCAGTGGCTTCACCGACTCTCCTCTAGCCTAATCCTCACCTTCCTCTGGGGCACCACAGGATAACCAGACAAGTAACCCGTACTTAATGGCCTGTCCATATTTGTAATGTGATAACAAACCACCCAGAGTCTGTATTTCTGTTAGGGACATCACTGTGCAGGTCTGAAGCATGGATTTTTATTCCAGAGAGTGAGACCTGTGTCAAATCAAACACACATGGCTGCTGCCACCTCTTGGACAAGTAACAAGATAGATTCAGGACTTCTCCTTGGTTATTTTCTTGAGCAAAGATTGATACCTTTTATATTAATAACATTCTAACTGAAAGTGTTACACTGAGATGGACATTATGTGGTATCTGTATTCTATACTGTGGGGTTAGGGGGCTTTGCCTGTGATTTCTTTATATCAAGATGACTCTAATTCTAATTTCCCAAAATTTGGCTGTAATTTCATTAGTGAAAACTACACTAATTCTAATTTCCCAAAAGTGGCCATAGCCATTTGCACCAGGGTGACCTTTTCCCAGTCCTATCGTTGTGTTTAAGGAATTGAAGGATCAGGCCCATAACGAGAGTTTTCATTGTCACACAGATGGAAACACAAGGATTTTCACCATGGATTTTGTCACAGCATGTGACATGTCAAACAAAGCTTGAATGTGCATTTTAAGTACCCAAAGGAATGGCTGTACCCTCTTAGCTATATTCATGGCACATTATTCCATAACATCAACCAAAGGGGAGCTGATGAAGTAACGTAACTATTTATAACCTTGGAACTAGGTGTCACAATCTGGATTAACCAGGAATTAAGAATTTATGTAAGGTCAGTAACTTTTTAAATTGAATGTTCTTGGTAATATATTTATTGACAAAATGTTGATGACCTATCGCAGGTTTTATTTCCTTGCCTTTTGTAGCAGGAGCTTGCTCTTCAGAAAGCAGAGGTTGAAATAGGAGTATGGAAAATACATTTCCTTCATGGTTTAACAATAAATCCTGTGGGAAGTGGATAGGCTTCACTGATGCAGCATTTTACCTTGTTTGGTTTGATTTTATGATTGATAATGCAAATATATAGAAATCAGACATTGATGTTGTAACTTGAGATTTATTCCTTACCTCACACCACAGCTTCCCCCTCCAGTACTTCAGGACCTTGCACCTCTATGGGATCAGACATTCTGCCAGCCTGTAAAAGGCACCACTTGATCTCAGTAAGATCAGATTTTATTTCAGTAAGATAAATCAGTGCTACTTGAATTGCACTCAGCACAGAAGGCATTTGCTGTTTTGCAGATTTGGGCCATATGCTCATGAGGAAAACTAATGTCTTTTCTTGCAAAAAGGGGAATTTTTCTTTCAAGCAACGTGTCAAGTGCAGCAAGGTGAGGAAGGAAATTTTGTGTCCCTGTGATAAGCAAAGAGAACTCTACATCTTTTCTTCTTGCATGGTTGGAGTTCCGGCTGCATCATGTCCTTTACACAGTATTCAAAGATGAAAACCTAAGTGAAATGAAGAATATAATAATTATTATATTCTTCATTAAGGGAAAAACAAAGTAGAACACATCACTGTGTCTACCATATGAAATGTTTTCTGGATAGATTGCCTCACCATTTTTAGTTAAGCCCTAGGGTTAGAAAAAGAAAGAACAAAAATAACATCTCCAGCAAAAAAAACCCCCAACATTTGATATGGCAGTCTTCAAGGAATTAAGAACTAACAGTTTTTTAGCACATATATGAAAACTAATAATAAAATACTTATTTTCTTTAGGAGAAGAAACCCACAAAATAATTAACTTTAGAAAATGTGAACTATTAGGTACGTGGCAAGTGGTGGCACAGCAAGTACTACATTTATTAAGTCACAAATAGCATCTCTGTTAAAGGAACAGAACAAGCCAGTGATAACAAAAGATCAAGATTAGCTCTGATTTAATTTCTGCCTTGAGTTCAGGCTCAGAATAAATATCTAAATCCCCATGCTGAAGAAGCATCTTTTCAGAACTAGCAATTTTTATTGTTGTTTTTTTTCAATCTTTAAGAACTCATCACCTTCTGCTACACAGAAATATGTTTGAATGCAGACAAGATTTCTGGAGACAGGTTCTCCTGAGCACCCTTTGGTGTGTCCATGTGGCTTTAGGCCCCACCTCCCAGCCCTCCCTACTTTTAAAAATGTTTTTGGCAAAACACAGTCACATTATCCATGTCAGTGGGAATCTGCAAGAGTTAAGAAAATCACCTGGGTAAAGTGTTTTTAATGTAAAGGAACCAGGTTTACAGGCTGTACTGTGCGATTTTCTTGTGTTTCCACTGCCTTCACAAAAAAATGTACTGGACAGCATTACACTGCTTCCTGGGTAAACTGGAATTTTGTTTTGTTCTCTCTCCCTCTCTGTCTCTCTGTCTCCCTCTGGCCCCATTTTGGTGCCCAGGATCACTTTCTCTTTGACAAGCCAGTGTCCCCTTTGCTAACATGTGCTGGGATGGCTCGTGACTGGCCGGACGCCAGAGGAATCTGGTATGTTGTGTGACCTGCAGAGTCCCGTGTCCTGCTTTCAAGATCGTCTTACAAACCTCCTTGCTTGTCCTAACCCTGCAGCCACTCTGTTCCCACACTCACAGCATGTCCAGTTTGCATTGAAAAGAAAAATGTTTTAATTCCTGGGGTTGAAAGCAACCCTTTCCTTCCAAATGAGCTGGATGAAAAGGACACAGGGAAGTTGAATTTCCTGTGTTGTTCTAGGTGTGCTTCTACTGTCACAACACACTTGATGTACTTTGGGCCCAAGTACAATATTTTCTGTGGAGATAAAAAGGTAATAGCTCTGAGATGAGTGCCCAAACCAACAGCAGAGGATGGGGGCAGCTGTAACAGCATAATTACTATCCAGGGATCTCCTGAATAAAACAGACCTGGGTTTTGGCTTCTTTTACATGTGAAATATCAGGCAGACTGGAAAAGAAATTAGTGTAATTGGAAAGTACTTCTGTAAGCCACACCTTGAAAACCTGCCTTTCTCTTGCAAGACAGTGTTGTCACAAAGTGTGCACATTCTGGGAATCACTTTGCTTTTGATGATTTCGATCCTGTCCTTGTTATGGGCTGCAGGACCATTTCCACCAACAGCACCGTCAGCAATGGCACAGTTTACACGCATGGTCCTGAAGGCAATGGTGACACCTGTTTAACTGTTAGTTAAAAGGGGGAGGCGAGTCAGGCCAACCTCAGACTATTTACGAAACCCTCCCTGAGCATTTGTACATGACTGAGGAGGAGGTGACTGGACCTTGCCTGACCCCAGTGTCAGGGCACAGGATGTTTACACCTGCTCAGAGTTGCACTGGCCAGCTCCAAGTGCAAAAAGAAAAAGGAGATGCAGTAAAAACCAGCTGAAAGTCAGGCTCTCCATGATCTTGAACTTTCACTTTCATGTGTCTTAAACCTGGTGATATTTCACTGTTGGCACAAATGAGTCTGATCCCATCAATCACCTTCTCCTGCTGTAGGAAGGCTGTAGTAGGAGTCAGGCCAAGTGGAGAAAAAGCCAGGAAAAGTGACCCAGCACTTAAAAAAGCCAGCCCTGACTGTCTGAGGCAGGAGTGGGTTTTCAGGGGTTCTGTCCTTACTGACAGAGCAGGGTCACAGAGGGGGCCTGGACACATCACTTGAGGTATGCAGACACCCAGTGCTGCCAGAGACACAGTGGGCACTGAGGTTTGACGTAGGGGAGAATGAAATTAAGTGAGGAGACATTACGTGGCCCCCAGCAGCATGAAAGTGTTTGGATTTTCCAAGAGCAAGAGAACCCTTCCCTGAGGACAGAGGGTGCAGAGCTTGGCTTCTCCCTTGGTTGTACCCCCAGCTGTGCTCCTGATAGAGGACCACATGTCCTCACCCAGCACCACAGCAGCAAGATGAGACCAGAAAGCTGCTCCTCAGACTGTACCCAAGAGACCCCGTAATGCCATAGGCATCAGGGATCCACTGGTGGAATCAGCTCCAATCCCTCACTCCAGACAACACTGTTATTATGACAACCTTAAGATCTCCACTGCTTGGAAAGACTGTGATAAAACTGAGGATGCTGAGAATTATTTCTCAGGGCTTGTCTTTTTGAAGATTTTTTTTTCCCCTCCTGACTAGGCACAACAATGAGAAGACATTTCTCATTTGGATTAATGAAGAGGACCACACCAGGGTGATCTCCATGGAGAAGGGTGGCAACATGAAACGTGTGTTTGAAAGATTCTGCCGTGGATTAAAAGAGGTAGTGTCTCAATGAGTTTATTATTCCTGTTTGTTTATTGTTGTCACCCCTGCTTACTGTGGTTCACACTGAGCTGACATCACCGAGAGCAATGAAATGAAGTCATATCAGTCCACACAGCAACCCATATAACACAGCTAATGCAGGAAACATGGGCAGTTTGCTAGTTGAGTTGTAGGAAAAAGTAAATACATATCCTTTATTTATTTTCTTCTCTTTTTTTTTTTTTTTTCCGTTTTGTGCCTGCAGACTGTGGGAATTCATAAATGAAGCATTTTATTTGGATAGCTTGATTTGCTTGAATGAAGAATTTATTTGGCCCATCCTCCTGGTTCTGATTCCTGAAGCTGGGAGCAGAGTGGAGGCTGCTGTTGTTGTGCTCAGGACTCAGAGTTTAGGACCCATGACCACTTTTGGGGAGATACAGGGGTTTGTGATCAAAATACTAAGAACTGGTAGCCAGGGCTCCTGGATTTTATTTCAGTCTAGCTAATCACAATGAGAAGAAAAGCTTCCTGAGATAACGTTTTGACAAAACAGTTTTGTCAAGACAGTGAAGGTATGACTCAGGTTGGGTCTGTGCCTAGTGCAGCCCTCTGACCTACTCTGGCACAGAAGAGTTGATTTACCAGAGAAAGAGAACTTTACTGTCCCCCACAGGCAATATCATGGAACCCTGGAATGGTCTGGGTTAGGGTTAGGGTTTGGGTTTGCAGTGGGCTTTGGGGCACAGAAAAACAAAGTCACCTGGTTTATAGTCTATTGGCATCGAGGTTGTTACTGAGAGTTTCCAGGGTTGGTTTCCAAGCACACCTGTTAGACTGAGCAGTGCACAGGTGGTGGCCCAGGTAACACAGCTTCCAGGTGTTCCCAGCTTTGCCTCTGCTGCTGGGCTGAGCTCATGTCAACCTGTGGACCTGGACAGGGAAAGCAGGCAACTTTGGGAGCTATGACCACAGCAGGTGTGTGGGGCAGGAAATCAGGTCTAGTTTCCCACCATCAGTTGTGTTATCCTCACACCATATAGAAATGATCTTAGGAGACTCATTTATTCTGTATCCTTCTGCAGAACTGAAGTATTGAGCTGTATTTGTAGGAGTCTTGTGAGCATGAGCTGGTTTATGTATCCATCTCTCCTCAGGGAGAGACAAGAACTGAACTGAAATTGTATTGGGTTTGCAGAAGAAGTCTGAGAAGCATAGATGAGCGAACAGAGTACCAGGTTATTCAAAGGGCAATAGACCCTTGTGATTTTCCTGCAGATAATTACTTCACTTTCCTGTCTATTCTGGTCAGAGATCTATTAATGAGAAGTGTAATCTACAAGCTGTGTTGTCTCCTTATAATGGAATTGTGGCATTTAGAGGCCAAGTATCCTCCTCAAGGAGCCATGATATCACCTAGAAATTTTCACCAAACTCAGGTTCAGCTCCTTCTGTCTGCTTCGTAGTGTCTGAGTTGTTTGGAGTCCTGTGTTGCAAACTTGCTTCAAAATTACCGAGTTAGAAACATATTGCAAAAGCCACAATTCTTAAGTAAAGAAGTGGCTCATGGGCTAAGGTTTTACAAAAACACCACAACAGGGAGTTTTTAGACAAAGCGACAAAGAGTCTGCCAGATAGCGGTCATGAGAAAATGGTGAGGAAATCCTGCTGGGATCTGATGAGTGCAACATTTGTATCACATCTAAACCAGAGTGCACCCAGGTGTAAATTCCTGCCACTCCACTGGTATATTAAAACAAGACACTTGTATACACTGCCCCTTATGTTTTGTTTGTATCTTGCCACCACAGGTGGAAAGGCTGATCAAGGAACGGGGCTGGGAGTTCATGTGGAATGAGCGTCTCGGGTACGTCCTGACCTGTCCCTCCAACCTGGGCACGGGACTGCGTGCAGGAGTCCACGTCAAGCTGCCGAGGCTCAGCAAGGTACACATGGCACTTAAAACTGGCACAGGTCACCTCTCCTTGCGTGTAAAGGAACACATGAGAAATAACAGCTTACAGCAACTGCACATTAACAGGATGTTTAATTCTGCAAATTACTGTACTTGTAATGGAAATTAATCTGCTTAGCAGGAAGCCACAAAGATGGGCTGTGATCAAAGGAGTGAGAAAACTCTCCACCTCTGCCTGTCCTTCTAGCAGTGCTCTTAACCCATGGATCACAGCACTGCAGCGACTGCACAATACATGCAGAGAAAGGCAGTAAGCTCAAAGCTGTTTCTCCTGACAGGACCCCAGGTTTTCCAAAATCCTGGAGAACCTGCGCCTGCAGAAGCGTGGCACTGGTGGGGTGGACACAGCAGCTGTGGCTGATGTGTATGACATCTCCAATCTGGACCGCCTCGGTCGCTCAGAGGTAAACTGCATTTTTCCGTTTTTTTCTGTGTTTTCCCCTTGCTTTTTAGCTGAGATCTATACTGACACGACTCAGTTTCTCTCTGCTGACCTCAAATGATTCACGGCAGTTTTTACTCCTGGTGAATCTGATCCAGTGGAAATATTCACTTAAACTGCTAACGTGCATGAACTGTCTGATAAATACTCCTGTAATTGCAGTGAAAAACCCTAACCCTGAGCAAGCTCCACAAATGCGACCATGTGCTGAGGATCTCTGTGAGGGAAAGCAGATGCTGGAAGGAAGCAGACATGGAGTCCTAACCCACCCAGGGAATCAGGCGCTAAAGCAAGACTTGGTGTAGGGTGTTGTGTTCCTTTCACTACTGAGCCACTCCCTTCCTCCACAGTTACACAGCAGGACAAGACTTTCACTCCACAGTAACTGAGGAGTTGGTTTCATTTTCACGTGTCCTGTGAGGCTCTCAGCAGAGGACACAAGAGAGCTGGGTTTAAATCAGAGTTAGATTTAAATTAGGGCAAAAATTTAATAGTCAGCCCTGAGCTCTCCCTGTAGGGCACAGACTACAGTGAGATGGGTTCACCTCAGACATTTGCTGCAAAGCCATTTCCGTGAGAAGGAACATTTGTTGTGCCAGAGCGTGAAAATGATGCTGCAGCCTGGTGCTGCTGCTGCCCTCCTGGGAGCTCAGGTCCCACACTTGATCCAGCTTCATGTTTAAGTATTTTATAAGGCAGAGCTGTTCCTAAGAGTGGAGCTAATGTGGATGGAGGAGAAATAGCCATGCCCAGGAGCTGCAGCCTCCTCCCACAGCTCTGACTAAGCCAAATCCCGAGGCCATGGCAGTCTGGATATGGATGCAGTTTGGTCCTGGTGTTGCAGCCCAAGACCTGGGGCCAGCCTGATTATAGGTAGGTTTTAATAATAGAAATATAACCCTGGGATAATGCACCTGGGTGACAATAATATTCAACCCAGCCCACAGTGCCTTCCCTTCCTGGCTCACCTGCCTCTGGGACACGGCCCAGCCAGGTATCCTGTGCTTTCTGATCCAGGCGTGCCTTTGAATGTCCGCACAGCCACAGACAGAGGTCTGGAAACTTTAAATATTGAAGTTTGATGTACGCATCTGTGCTCCTTTTGATCTAGAATGAAGTAAGTAGCAGTGAACAAAATAAATAAGAGTGAAATAGTGTTAAGTTGTACAATTTGCAAAAGAGCCTATGACAAAGACATCTATCAATACCTAACACATCATCATGTGTGTTTTATATTAAAGTAACATTAATAAAGAAAAGGATTACACAGCATGATTAACTAAGTCCTACTGTCAGACAGGCTAAACCTACAAATTTTTGCTTATATGAAGATTTCCAGTGCAGTCAGTGATGACTCTTACAGCAAGGACTCAAAGGATTAAGGCAACAAATAAGACACAAGCCCTACCTTGGAGATTCTGAAATCTAAATAAGACAAGACATAGTCAAGGAGATAAGAAAAATTTTATTATAATTTTATTTTAGTACATAATTAAATAAAATTCCTTTATGTGGTAAATGTGTTTGCAGAACTGAATTATGTTCCCAAAGGTGCAAAATAAATCCATTTGTATTTCTGCTCTGTTTCAGTTACTGGTCAATGCAAACTTAATATGAAATTTGGTTTCTTATGGAGGCTGCAAATTCAGATCTCTGAAATCCCAACACAGCTGGTCTGTAAAAGGCAATAAAATAAACTGCTAAGCCACTGAAATGCTTTATAGTAAAAACAAACCCCTTGAAAATCAGCAACTGTTACAATAAAGAGACAATGGGATTTAGTCTTCGCACTAGGTTTTAACAAGCTGGTCATTAAAGGTTGCTAATGAACCATTTAATGGAGATTAAGAAGTATCAGTGCTATATCTTGCTGGCTCACAGTGCCACAGGGCCTTGTGGTCCTCATATGTCACCAGTCTGCTGGGGACAAGGCCCCTTGTATTCTTCAGCAATTTTGAAACAGGTTACAAAGACACCACCCTCCCTGCCATAAAGAATTATGAATTTTGGTGCTGCTCTGGGCCTGGAGTGAATCCCACCCCTGGTAGTGTAACTCAAGAGCTGGCAACAAAGGAGTGCTGGATGCTGCAGAGCTAGCATGAGTCCAGAGGAGTGCTCTGCTCCCCAGCTGTGTGTACTGAGCCTGGCAGAATGGGCAGGGTGTTCCCCATGGCTGAGGGATCATCCTAGCAGGGCCATGGTTGCCTGCAGGGAAAGGACACTGCTCTGCTGAGAAAGCTTTGATGAGCTTTCTCAGGTAGTGTAAATGCCCCAGGTAGTCCTGCCATCCTCCCATTCCCAGCCACATAAAGGACACCCACCCCCTGCCTCCAGCAGCATTCCGGGTCAGCGTGAACCAGGGCAACAAGCCGCTGTCTTCCAATCCTTGCACCACCATCCCTCCAAATTAATTTCCATGTCTCTGTCCTCATATAAATGTTCCTGCAAGTACGGGGTGTTTTGGGCTTGGGAGCTGGGGAGACACAGCAAGGCAGTTGAGTGCTTCATCAAGCACTGGCTGGTGCTGCTGAGCACTCACAGCATGGCTGGTTTGTGTTCTCACCCCTGTGCAGTGTGGGGAATACTCTGGGCCAGGCATCCCTGCTCAGCAACACCTGGGGAGCATCCTGTGCCCTCTTGGGCATCATGTTTGAAGCAGGTATCTCAGCTCCTGCTTGAATACTTTATATAGGGACTTCTTCCTGGCTGGGTTGTTCCTGTGGGAGCAGAGTTTGGTGGAAGTAACTTCAGGGACCTAATTGAAAACTTCTGTTTCTGGTGATCCAAACTCATGGCAAACAGAAGGGAATTACTGTGGCTTTGCACAACCCGTACTCCCTGTGCCTGAGGGAATGTGATGTCTGTGACCCTCCTCACTTACAGCTTTGCCCACTGTTGTGACAGCACAAGCCAACTTTCCACCCTTCTATTAACAGATGAGTTAAACCTTCTGTTACTACAATTTTCTTCTCGTTGTTGTAGGTGGAGCTAGTCCAGATTGTCATTGATGGGGTCAATTACCTTGTCGACTGTGAGAAGAAACTGGAAAGAGGTCAAGACATCAAGGTGCCACCCCCCCTGCCTCAGTTTAGCAGGAGATGAAGTTGCTGCTGATGGCCACAACTGATGCTAAAGGTGGCTGCCGTTCTGGTAGAAAGGCATCCCTGTACATCTCTGTATAAATGCATTGTGTAATAAAACACTACCTGATATCTGAGGTCTCCTCGATGCCTGGCACTGGCACAAACTGCTGTGGCTGTAGCTTTACTGAGGTGCACCCATAAAACCACCTTGGGACACTCTTTTTGGGGGACTGCTTTCCTTTCTTGGTTCGTGATACGAAAAGTACTACTTCAGCTGTGCAAAAAGCACAAATTGCAAATTCTATGCAGCACCTGCACTTCTGGACATATTTACAATGTCTCCTACAAGCACCCCTAGTCATTTCTACCCAGTGTCCTTGGGCTGCAGCAAACTGGCCCAAAAACCAGCAGGCAGATCAGTTTACTGATATTCTGCATCCCACCTAAACCTGCCCAGCACAGCCTGCTCCAGTCCTCTCCTGCAGCTCTCAGGCCTGGCCCAGCTGCCATTCCCCAAACGGCCTGAGGATGTGCTGCCACTCTGAGGGCTATCTCCATGCTTGCCATGGTGCCACGTGCTGAGCAGCTCAGTGGAAAGGAAAAAACCAGCATGCTGACAATCCCACTGATTGCTTCTGTTTTGCATATGGAAACACATTTTGTTTCACAGCCAGAACACCAGTTCTCAGGAAGGTCCCTGGGTGAGTCATATCTGCAGAGCTGTGGCTGGATAGCCAGCCCATAACCGGCTACAGACTTTAAAAATCACAATTGGAAGCTAATTGAGACCTCGATGGTGAATTAGCTGCTCTTGAAAATCAGCAGCATGGTGTGCTGGCTCAGAAGAAGAGCTGCTGAGTGTAAAGCAGGCTGGAGCTTCCATGTGATTACTGTTCTTTCCTCATCTATGCTGGGCATATTCTCCAGCATTTTGCTGCTGGCCTTCCAAATGGTGGTTAATAATAGTAATTCTGGGGGAGGGAAAGAGACTTCTGCTGATTTTACATAGAAGGCAAATAAGCAAAACTGGAAAGACTTAACCATTAGCTCTCCAAAACTCTCAGCTCAACACAAAATCCAATGGTGGGCCAAATGTCCTCAGATTTTAGCCTCTATTTTGCTTTTTTGCCGTGGACTTGCAAACTGCTGATGGGCAGCAGTACGACATCCAGCTGGCTGCCATTTGCCACAGCATTCCTGAGGGGTTGGTATACAGCTGATGACTCTGTTTTAGTGCCTTTAACAACAACTTAGAGGATGAGGTGCAGGACTCGGTCACCACTGCTGGTACTACATAAAAGGGAGCAGCTACCCAGCTGGAGAGCAGGGCTGCTCTTCAGAGAGCATTTCACAGTGGAAGTGGACTGGTGGAAACCTCATGGAGTTCAGAAGAGGGAGAGTCTGGGAAAAGAAGGCTAAGAGGATATCTCAGTGGTGCCCACCACTGTCTACATCAGGGGAAACAAGACTCAAGACTCTCCTTGAAGGTGCAGAGTGACAGGACAGGAGACAACAGACTCAGGCTGGGGCACTGGGAATTCCAGTTACTTATTAGGGAGGCCTTTTCCACTACAAGGATGGTCAAATGTTGGAACAGATCTGGAGATACCCAAAACTCAGGGAACAAGGTTCTAAATAATCTGATCCACACTGGCCCTGCATTGGGCCTGGGGTGCGATGGGTGGGTGTGTTGGGACAGAGCACATCCAGACCCCTAGCCTACACAAATGCATGATCCCTGGCTGGATTGATGACAGCAAAATGCCAGCAAATGAGCAAATAATCCAGAGCAATGCCCTGGTCATCCTGTGCTCTGGCCAGACAGGGAATTGTAAGTCTGCACAAAATAGGGACACTCTGGGCTGACTTACTGCCTGCTATGTTACAATTGTGGCATTCTCTGTATTGTTGGCTTCCAAGCATATCCTCCACAACCAAAATACTCTTGCTCATATGGATTACTTTGCAAAGGCTT
Source organism: Dasyornis broadbenti (assembly GCA_013397935.1). Classification (NCBI taxonomy): domain Eukaryota; kingdom Metazoa; phylum Chordata; class Aves; order Passeriformes; family Dasyornithidae; genus Dasyornis; species Dasyornis broadbenti. The sequence goes on from VZRN01002076.1 coordinate 113,157, forward strand.
GTTACTTGTCACCTACATTTTCCACTTCTGTGATCTTTCTCTCTCTCCATGACCTCTGTATAGCCAGCAAGAGTAACCCAGCTGCTTCATATCAATGGTGTATTTTCATTTTTTGTTCCACATCACCAATTAATATTTTAAATTAAACTTGGACAGTGACATACCTAACTCTATGCAGGACATCTTTGCTCAGTGCTACTCCCTCATGACAATCCTCAGGACAGTTTTCTGTTTGCTTGGAGCACATTCTCCTCAGAGTGCAGTCCATCCCGGGGTTGAGGTGTGGGGAGGAGGGTCTGTGCCCTTCAGTACCTTCAGGAGTAGCTGAAAGGCAGTTGCACTTCTCCCAGAGGATATGCTCAGGTGAATGGCTGCAGCAGGAAATAAACAACCTAAATGGTTGTGTGCCCAAATAAAGAAAGAAAAGCATACTGATAATGATTCAATAAGAAAATATTAAAGGTTCAAAAGCTGGGTGAGAGCACTAACTCTCGACATAAAATATTATTTCTTGTTTCTCATATTTATTTTCCCCATGCCACAAGTACTGCACTGCTGAGACCCTTTTCTGCCAATAAAACTCTTTCCTGGTAGACACTGATTGTCTATAAACTTCTGAAATTTATTTGATTAAGTGCTCCAAGAGCTATGTACCATGCCTCAAGCACTTCTGTAATGCTCTTGACAAAGCAGCTAGGGATCAGCAGAAATAACCTCCCAGGTCAAGCTCCATCAAAGCCCAAATCCATCAAAGCCCACATGTGCTCCATTAGGAAGTTTCACACAGGGTAACAACAGGGCAGGAATTTGCCATTAAAAGACAAGAGAAAAGTGGTCACTTTAGGTGAGATATTATATAGGAATTGTTCCCTTTGAGGGTGGGGAGGCCCTAGCACAGGGTGCCCAGAGAAGCTGTGACTGCCCCTGGGTCCCTGGCAGTGTCCAACGCCGGGTTGGACATTGGGGCTTGGAGCAGCCTGGGATAATGGAAGGTGTCCCTGCCCATGGCACGGGATGGGCTTTAAGGTCCCTCCCAAGCCAAACCAGGACATGAAGTCTGTAGCTATAACAGTTGTAACTGATTTCACTTGTGACACTTCTCACCTGAAATTCTTGGCTGTCCTAACAAAAACTGAGGTCAGACTCTGGAAGTTCATGATTCTGTCACTCTTACAAGATCAATGTAACAGACCTCACATAACGTTTCTCTGGCAACACATGATGTTTCTCTGGAAACATCAAAACCAAAATAGAGCAGATAACATGAGGAATGAGTTACAGCTAATATTTATATGTAGAATTACTTTACTAATAAGATTTACTGGAATGCAATTTAGGATCTGCATGCTCATCTCTCTCCTGCAATGCCTCTTACAGTTTGCCTTCAGCCTAAGGTTTAATTGAAAGATTAAATATTTAAACTATCATTTCTTTTGCGTGCAAAATTGCCTATAGCATACACCACAAGACACTGCATATGGTACAGGAATCCTACCAGGCCAAATCTTCCAAGAGGGCACAGAGTCTCCTACTGCCCAGTCTACTGCTGATGATTGAGATCACATTTTTAATTCACTCTGTTTAAATTACTACAGAAAAAGATTGGGCTCCTAATGAGAAAATATCATAATAAGTCTATCAGTAAAGAAGAGTAATGAAAGTTTTTTTTTCATCTACCCACTGTTCAGGGAACTCAGGTGGACCTAGCAGAGAGGAAAAGTTGACAAATTATGCCAGGTAATTTTTAGCTCATTTTATGTGTATTCTGGTTTGAAAATGCTGTAAGTTTTCAGTCTATGCCTTCATGAAAGTATCTGTCTTGGCTCTCATTCCAGTTTTGTGCTCTGCTTTCTGAAACAGCATTTGGCCTTAGAAATTACTGATAATTTACCTGGTACTTGGCCGTAACTGCATGAACAACTGGCAGTCCTACTTTTTTTTTTTTCTTTTTTTTCTTTCCCCTGTAAAAATAAGGAATTTGTCCTTTTCTTAAAGCGCAAGAATACAAAAAAATTAGTAAGACTGAAAATATAGAGCACTCTTCCTAGCTGATTACTCTGCCCAAGGAATCTGTACCTCTGCTGCTGCCTGCAGTTTCAGCCTGCTGTTTCTCCTTTTCTCTGTGAAATAAGCAGTTTTAGTCAATGTACAGCCAATATTACAGAAGAGGCCATTGTATCCAAACACATGAGGATAATCCCTCCTTCCTTTCTTTGTTCTTTCATATCCTCAGCCCTAGAAATTACAACTTACTCTGTGATCTGAAAACATGAACTTAAGTGCTGTGCAATTCAAGTTTAAATTCATACAGTTCCTCACTGTGTGTTTCTGAAAAATCAAAAATTACATTATCCTGTGAGAAAACAGTGTTTCCTCAACAGGCAGCCACCAAAACTAACACCAGGGAAATTCTTGTGCTGTCGTGACAGTACATGTCCAACATTCCTACTTGAGCCATGTTTCTCAGATTTTCATTTTGATACAGAAATAACAAACAACAGCTTTGCAGTGTAAAACAACCAAATAAAATAACTGACCACAGGCCTTAACCTTCAAAGGCTTTGATTCATCCAGGCACTTCAACACTTGCCTGAATATAAACCATTAAATATGTGAGTTGATCCAGCAACAAAAGTTGATTGAGCAACTTACTTAAGCACTTGTTAAGTATCCTGAAAGAATCAAAACCATAAGCAACACAGCCTGGTGGAACTAACATCCAGTGGTTGGCAGCTGAGCAGACTTACTGAAGGGGATGCTGCCTTGGCTGTAGCAATCAAATCCCATAAATATTTCAGATTAAATATAGTATATGTAATCATTTAACGCAGACAAGAAAGCAGAGCAATAAATGCTCATCAATCTGTTAATCTTATGGACAATAAACCAAAGTGAACTACCTGTACAGGAGCCTCAGAATATTGCAGATAGAATAAAATTTAAGATGAAAACTGGCCCTATTTTTCCTTTCCCTCCCCAGACTTACATTCAAATTAAAACAACCAGGAAAATGTCACTCTGACACTGCCAAGTAGTATTAACTACCCAAAGCATCCTGGCAGAAGAGAGTGAACAAAGACAACATCAGCTATGTGTGTGTACAATCAAAGCTTCTGGTATTCCTTCAGCAGACAAAACCTCCTTTTTGGGGTATGAGGATTATTAACATATGAACACTGTACTGTGGACAATTTTCTGTTTCTTAGGAAAATATGAAAAAGAACAAAACACAAACAAATTTTACTTATTTGTACTGTTGTTGTATTTCTCATAACTCACCTGGTGCCCAGCACAGGTGAGCTCCCAGCCCAGTAATGTCAACCTAGAACAAACCCAAACCAGTGCAAACTTAAACAAGTGTGGCCACTGCTAAGTAAGTGATATTACAGGTAAATACTGTCTTACTGATTTAACAGAAAGGTTTTAAACACCCTTTTCCACTGCCTAGACACACACACACATAAAATTCCAGGCTGGAAAGGAAAGGACAACACATTTAGTACTTCACCAGAGCAGGAAGTGAAACAAGTTGCAGGAGCAACTGGGACCTCATGCTGTGGCTGAGCTGTAACTACATCAGCAAAGGAGGTATTTTTAACTTTAAAAAGACATGCCAATTACTTCTGGTTTTATTTCCTGCCTCTTAAACAGTGTTCATCAATTATTTTTATCTGCAGTCAGCGCTAATTGCTTTTAAACCCGTGCTCGTTCTGACTGCAGAGGAGCAGTTTAAAACATGCTTTGTGCACACCTCCCTCTAGTGGGCTCAAAACCCTGGAAAATCGGCAAAATCCGGGAATTCCTCTAGTCCTCTAGGGAGACACAAGTTTTAAGGATAACTACTAGAGAGTACGTAATATTCTTTATGTGTTTTTTGTAGTGTGTATATAATGCATATATATAAGTAACATCAACTCCAGACCACCAGAAAACGTTATGGAGATCTAGTGAAATGCTAAAATGACAAGATGCAGAAGACAGATGGAAGGTGAGGGGGAGCCTTGTTTGGCATATAAACATCTAATTAAGCTGCTGAGTAGCCTCTTTCAACAAAGCAGCCCTGGGGATCCTGCTGTGACCCCCGAGGCTCAGTTCACCCTGTTGCTGGGGAGTCCCATTTTGCACCAAGGACCTGGAGAAATCTGCCCGGCAATGGAAAAATCCCATGCAGTGGCGTCCACCCACAGATGAGGTCTCCAAATTCACCCCAAAAGTGGGTGCAGCATTTACGGGCTCAAATCAGCTAGTCCAAGTGACTTGATTATACTTTTAGC
>VZRN01002077.1:0-21869 GCA_013397935.1 Dasyornis broadbenti
CAACTACCCAACTACTGGTTTGAACTCCTTTCCAATGGGTGTGAGATGAATGGAGGAGGGAGCATGAGCCAAAAACCTTGGTATGCCACTTTAATGACTGTTTTTCACCTTGAAGCTGATGGTGGCATGTGACACCCAATACTGACAGCCAGGGTGCAAATCATGCCATTTCATTTGGAAGGCATCACCTCATATGTGACGTTCATGTGCTGAAACACGTATTCTAAGCAAGCTCACCTTCTAAGAAAGGTGTGAGGGCATCTACAGTCCCAGACCCATGCTGACGTCTAAACCATACCATGGGACTGACTGGTGGACAATTTGTTGTCCCAGGTCAGGTCTGTCAGCCTGATAAGGCAGACAGTTGAATTCCAGCACTTAGGAATGGGTTGAGATACTGCTATGGAGAGATAGGGTAGCTGGTACAGCTCCATTGCTGCATGCCTCCTCAGCTTCCTCATGTATTTTACACTACTGTACAGTGTATTTTAATTTAGTTTCCAGCACTGATTCAAGGAGGGAGTTGAAAAAATGTCGAGCAAAATTGCTATAAACAAGCCTTTAACTCAATATCATTGTTTGACGGATTTGAGTTCTTTATCCTGCTTGTTTATCACACATGCACAGACACACACACACATGAATGTACATACACTTACATAACCTCTGTTGTTTAAGGTTTGCTACTCTCTTTGTCCTTGTATCCTTTCCTCTAATGTTTATGACCCATTTTCAAAGGCATGCACTGGTGTCTGATAATCTGTGTCTTTACAAGTCTGCATACAGACATGCAATCTCACTGTCTGGGTAATGCTTCCAATGGACAGCCTTCCAACAGACTCACTTTCCTCTTCCATCCTTTGCCCCCTTCCCACAGCTAAAAATGACTGATTAAGTCCATTACTTATCTATCAGATAATAAATCTACTTTGACACAGATTCCTTATAAAGCTTGCTATTAGCTAAATTTGTTCTGGACATCAAGGAGGCACTGGGTTAAAACATTGCTTTTGTTGGGGGGGGGGTTAATTTAGCATTTAAATTCTTTTTCTCTATTGACTTCTTTTGTGGAAAATTGGTCCACTATGTACAGCAGAATTTATACTCCTGTGATCCATACTCCTGTGATAAAAAAAAAGGTCACTGTTACAGTAAAAAAATTCTCCCCATAAGGCTGACAGCATTGTGTCTTGTAGATAAGATTAAGATGCATACAGAAAAATCCTGACACCCAAACTGGGAAAAGATGGCAACATAAAAAGGGATCAAGTTACTTTTTGTTAGTTCTAGAGAGAGCATTGCCGGTGATTATGCGAGACAAGCAATTGTGCTTTTTGAGTTCGACCACATTGCAAAGCACTGTGCACTACTGCACCAAGTACAGAATGGTTCAAGCCCTGAAAAACTGCAAATGAGCTGCAAGAGGCTCCATTCATGCCTGTGTTTAGGACCATGCTTCTGCCCTGCCCCAGCAGTGCCTGGGATCCTCTGGCACATTGTTTTCCACACACACCAGACCCTTGAGCGTACATTGAAACCCAGAGAAACTCAGATTTGCCGGTCAGGTCATGATGCATTTTTGATGACTGGAGAGATTTGCCCAGATTAAATTCCAGAACTTCAAACCCAGGCCAACATTTCTAACATAAGGACCTGTAACCCCTGTAAGCCACAATATCAAGAGCAACAGCAGTCATTGCAGAACCTGCTTATCAGACAAACAGCCTCTCACAGCCTGATGAAAAACTCCCATCCACTTTGTCCATCCCATCAGAACACAGAGCAGAGCAGCTTGAGGGGACAGCAAGGGCCATACCCCAGCACTGCCTCCCATCAGGGTCTGCACAGGGGGAGCCTGCCTGGGTGATGGGTGCACGTCTGCTGCTCCCAGCAGGGAAGTGTGCCTGCAGCTCTGCCGGGTGCCTGGCTCTTCCCCGGCTTTGTGGGGGCATTTTTTTTGCATTCCTTTTCCCTACAGAGTGATGTACCTTGTCTTTGGGGGCTGTGAGGAGTAGCAGGAAAGAAGGTGGCTGAGGCTGCTGGGGGAGGTGGCTGGGCTGCTGCAGCCTCTTTATGGGGGAGGTATAGGTTACTACAGTTTCCAATTTGGCAGAGCTCCCAGAAATAGCTCTTGCAGAAATATATATCCCTGAAATGACCCCAAAATAACCCACTGGCAACCTGAAGTGTATATAAAGTTAGAAGATAAAGATGCAGAAGGTATAAAACACACTGCATCTGTGACCCAGGGAACACCTTCATGGTGATGTTATTCCAGCCCATATTGTGCCTGGCATCTCCACACCACAACTCTCTGCTCCTGGTTAGAAGGACTTGGCCTGAAAGCTGCAGAAGGACTGATGCTGCCTTGGCTGGATTGAGAGACACCCATGCCTTTGGAGAGCATTTTACTCGTGCATAGGAAATGAGACCCTTGTGAGATATAAGTTCTTGAGGGAACAGAGGACCACTGCTCTTCACAAATGTTATAAAGCACTCAAAGGAAAAAACCCCAACAAAACAGCTCCTCTCATACACCATTAGTTTTAATATTACCTGCTGTACAGAAATAGAGTTAAATTATCTCCAGCAGGTTTATCTCCATTTTTAACATCAGTGTTTCAAAGTCAGCAGAGTCCTTCACAATCCCATATCCGAAAGAATATATGAATATATTGAGAAATTTGCATGAAATGGTCAATATGGCAAACGTATTTCACATCTCCAGACAAAGACAAATGAAAGTCAAGAATCTCTGCAGCATCCATCCTGGAAAAAAAAAAAAAAAAGAAAGAAAAACATCTTATTGAATAAATTATACTTGAAGAGGCAGCAGTGTTTCTTTAATGGTCAAAGATTGATTCTCAGGACCAGAAGCCTGAACCAGTAAACGAAGTACCTGCTTCTGTCTGCCCCATCCTGAGAGCTCTTCACAGCAGAGCTGAGTAAATAATTCACAGTAGATAATTTACCTGCACAAAAGCTTTCTTTTTTTCACTTACTGAATGTCAGTACCTTGATTGCAGCTTCCTCTAATTTATTTGTAATTCAAATTTACTTGTCCAGTTTATTATCTTTCTTCTTTCCTAACAGGTCAGATAGACTGTGAAGGGTCTGCTACAAGTATTTCAACCTGCCTGTTCAAAAAAGAGCTGAGTTCATCATGAGTAGTATCAGACAGCTTTGGGGGTTTTTTTCCCTCTATCTACAGGAATGCAAATTTTGTGATCGGGGAAGAGCTTTGGGTTGATAATAAAAAATTTGTCCTGCTGGATAAAACCTGAGGGGTTTTTCTCAAAGCTTCAGCCTTAGAAAAATGGTGGCACTGCAGTCTCTGCTGTCTCTATGCAGAGCTGAAATTAAATATATTTTTATTACATTCACTTGAAATAATGGCACCTGCTACTTCAGGCACAGTCAAAACCTCATTCACTTGCCTGCGCTTGCCTGTGTGCCTGGGCTCTAGAAAAATTTCCCGATGAACTTGAACCCCCACTGTGTTAAGCAGTGTCCCTTTCAAATGTAGTAATTGCTGAACATAGATTGAAGAGAAATGGTCACAGCAGTGGCGGATGAAGAATTTTTGTCCCTCATTAGGTTTAAGTTCGAGGCTCTGGTAGAGCTTTGTCATCTCAGCCCAGCACTTCTGCTTTATGGCAGTATTCAAGCGTGCAAGCTTCGAATGGGCTTTTCATGGGCATTCATGCAAACCGGGCTCCATCGCTCTAACATCTGCAGAAAGCAAACAGCAAAGAGCTGGGAAGCCTGGGCAAAGGGAAGTCATTTTCAAACCACCAGCAACACTAGTCCACTTAATGCAATCCCTGTCTTGGCCCCGGGATGTGAAAAATGATTTTTAAAAAAGCCAAACCAAAGCCAGAAACAAATCGACATCATCCAGCCAATGTTAATACGAGATAGCTTTTAATGCATGTTTGCTGCTATTCATACTGCTGTCCACCACCACTGCTTTCTTCAGCTTACATAATCATATATAACAAGTGAAGAGGTTCATGCAAATTTGAGCAGAAGATGGATTTGTAGGACTTCTCAGAGTGGGCTTTAACTAGAAAGCTGCATAACTTTCTTTGGACATTACCACCTCAGATAGCATTTCTGTAATTTTTAATTTAATATCTATAATTATTTTACTGTAAAATCCAATAAAAATTAGACAAAACTTGGAAGGTTTGGTTATTGTTTGCTAGCGTGGATGTATGAGGGGCGATGTGTATATATTGGTTTGGGTTTGTTTTTAAAATCCTAGTGGTCCATAGCCATTTTCCCTTGCCTGTGGACTCTGGTCCACGGGTTGACAAACACCTTTCTGGAGGGTCAAACGCATTCAAGTGTGGATAGGCAGAGTTAAAGGCTGCATGTGCCCAAAGAATCTGCTCCAGTTTTATCCAAAATCTCAAATGAAGTGCCCACCCTGTCAGGCTGACAGTGCCCACCACTCCAGTGCAGTTGCCTCTGAAACCTATAATTTTCTCTTCTTTTGCTCCTTATTTTCACAGGCCTTTGCACTTCTCAGCCCTGATCTTAGATGAGCAGAAAGCACCAGATTAATGTGAGAGGGGTGCTTTTTGCACAGAAGAGCAGAATCCCAGCAGAAGCCCCTTCTCGCAGCACCTCAGTCCTGCTGGTGCAATGGTATCCCTGAGGGGGCATCGCCCCTACCTGAGGCCTGCCAGCCTCTGGGGCAGCACAGCCTCAACTGCACTGCACCAAAGACAAGGACATGAAATATCCACATGCCCACGCACCAGATCCAGTGGGTCACGGGGTCTCAGTTGTGATCCCTAAGACCTCAGCAAAAAGAGTCCTCTGTGAGCCATTTCTTCCTGATATAAAATGGAGCAGGCTGCTTCTGGCTGGCTGACTGACAGCTGAGAGGCTTTTAATCAGCATCTCTCCTCCCTGGCAGCACTTGCTGAATGAGACCTCAGCTGGGAGCGAGAGCTACACTATTGGGCTGAATTACCCTGAATTATTCTTTGTGCTTCTAAAAAGGTATAACTGCTATTTAGAAAAGTTCATAAACCGACAATGCATCCAGCATACAAAAGACAGAGAAAAAAAAAAAAAACACTGCATGAACCTATATTTTAAAATAAATTTCATTTATCCCAATTGACCCTTTTCTGAACCACTAATAGAACAAACCTTCATGATAAAAGCTGAGGAGGGATAGAAAGAAACCAAGGCCTTGTGGATAATTCAGGAATGACAGACCATGCATGGGAAATGGTACTGAAAAATGCATGAGAACCATTTTGTTAAGAAAAATGAACTATGGAATGCTAGCTTGCTTGGAAGAATCAAGATCAGTAAAGAAAGAAGCAAAACTGCAAAGAGCCAGAAACTGAGAGCAGAAAGCTCTCAAAAACCTGACCAAGTTGGGAAAGAAGAGACCCTGGAATTTTTCAGAGAGGGGCAAATGAGCTGTAGGGACATACTTGAAAAAGACGCTCTGTTTGATACATGGCCAAAGTCAGAGCACAGGAGAAGGCTGTAACCACCATCACAAGTGAAGATTTTTGCACTGGAAAGGAAAGAAAAAAGTTAAGTCTGGAAAAACCAAAGCTGGAAGGAATGCCAAATCTAGCCCCTCTTCCTTGTGCTGCCTGGCCCTGAGGCGCCACAGAGGGGAATGGGGACTGGAAGTCAGCGCGACAGCTGTGGGGAATGAAGATGTACCAGCGAAACACAGCCTGCCCGACATGAGTGTGACATCGGTTTTGTGAGACTGTCATACTCAGACTGGTGTCCAGCAGCTGGAGATTATTGTAACAATGTCACGGCAGTAGATTGAATTTCCTAAATGGCAAAAGGAAGCGGGAGAGACCAGGGATGAGTGTCAGCTGGAGCAAGCAGCAATGCTCACTGGTATAAGAAATGCCAGCCTTCACCCTGCTCCTTGTTTAATTTTTTAACCACAAAAAATACATCACTTTCACAGGGCGACCAAATAAATGCAAAAGCTACACTTGAAATTCAAAGAAGACAGGGATTTTTTTTTCCCCCCCATGAAAAAAAACATTTCATTTGCAGCTACATCTATAAAGCAAGATTGAGGATGTTATTAGACATCCGACACTGCCCGTCTGGTGAAGTGGTTCCTGAGCCTGTAGGTATTCTTTGAGGAAAGTGAACTGGGTAATTGCCTTTCTCAGGGCATCAAACACAGAGATGGGGCGGGAGGGCAGATATAGTAATGAAAAAATAGTGCTGCACTGCCTGCCCAATGATACAGCATGTGTGTGTGTGTGCATCTCTGAGCATACCTTCAATTAGCCTAGAAATCAAGTGGCTGCTGCAGAGTCTCTCACCATTTTTAAAGGATTTCTCTGTTGTGTGTTTTAGGGGCAGAATTATAAAGGAGCTGGGTAACAGTGAAGTGTACTCAACACTGATGACACTTCTAGGCTTGGGAGGCAAAACATCCCCTAGCAGGAGGGAGCCAAGAGCAGAGGAACCCTTGGCATGTCTGCCATCCTACTGACAGCCACTATCACAGGAAACAGAATTCGGGTCCAAGTCATCCCAGCTCATGCCCACCTGTCAGACCCTGGTGGAAACGCTTGAGGCAGGGGATGATGGTCTCAGCTGGGAAGAAACTGCATTAAAACCACCCTCATTCATGCAGGCCCCAGAGTCACACTGGCTGTTACAGGACTAAGCTGGGAAGAAGTGGGGACTTTGCAATCTTCATGATGCCCCCACAGTAAAGCAAGATGCTCATCTGAAACCATGAGATTCACATTTTCTTACAATAAGGGCCAGAGTGCCTGGCTTGGGAAAACTGGAGGAAATACAGACAGAATTTTGCAGTGCTGGACAAATTCTGTCACCTCTACCCATCACTTTCTCTTCCTGAAGGATCCCCTTGGCAGTCCCAGTGACTTTACTGTGTTCTTGAAACCTTTTCTATATAATTGAACCTGGTCAGGATATGGTGAAGCCAAAGCACAAGCTGACAAGCACAGGACTGACCCTTACATTTTGGGCATATCTTCCTTTCCCACAGAGATGTGACTACAAAGAACGAAGAGCCTTTATAAAGCCACTGAAAATGGCTAAAATGTGAATTACCTGTAAAGGGGAAATTTTTTTCATAAGTTAATACACTTAAATTTTTTTGTTTCACCTTGATTCAGAAGAAGAACCAAATCTTCCACTTACATTTCTTTGAATTAGAGAAAGGAAATTCTATATGTAATTGTTTTGGTTTTTTCAAGCTGTTGAGAGCTTATGTACTGATGACTTTCATGTTTGATGTTACAATGTCAAGAGGAAAGGCTGGGTCTTTAAAATATTAATTTTTTTTCTTAATTTTCTTTCTTTCTTTCTTTCTTTCTTTCTTTCTTTCTTTCTTTCTTTCTTTCTTTCTTTCTTTCTTTCTTTCTTTCTTTCTTTCTTTCTTTCTTTCTTTCTTTCTTTCTTTCTTTCTTTCTTTCTTTCTTTCTTTCTTTTTAATAATGAAAATGAATGAATTCTTTGTTCCTCTCATTTTGACATGCTCTGTGGAGAGTGTATGCTCAGCAAGTCTAAAAACTTTCAGGACAACCTGTCACAGCCCCTAGGAATAGACTAAATAAGTGTTAACCAAAGCATGAAATATGAAACACAAAACCACAAGACAGAATGAAGTGAAACTCTGCTCTGATTTCAAATCACGCATAAACAGATTTCCTTGCTATAAGCACAGCGGCTGATTTTTTTTTTCTGTTTCCCTTGTGTTTTGCTTGTGTTTTCTTTTTCAGGGGAGAAAAAAAGAAGTGGCATCTGAAAATATTTTACTTCCTCCAAATGAAATATCTTCTGTTATTCTAGCTGGATCTGATAAAAAATAAACAGAGAAAACTCTTCAGAAATGTGGTATATGTTCAATGTTTACTTTCCTCTGTTCTTTCTACCAAAAATATTGTCTGGTCAGAAGGTACTAATAGCCCTCCATAGACTACTTTAGAGACAAAGGGTCTAAAAGTCAACAGTTGCGCTCAGGACCAGTTTCCAATAAATATCATCCAGCTCTTAATAAAAACCCTAGTAAAGTATAACACTTACAGTGCCTTTTTAAAAAGGAGATAGTCCTTGGCAGTGATATTGATGTCTTCCATGGATATTTGTACATTGTGTATCTTTTTCAAATTTCCTACAATGAAGGTATTTTGAGAAATAAAAGAGTTGTTATCAAGTGAAGCTCTTGCAGCTGCTACTTTACAGGTTTATGTAAATCTCACGCCTCCCAATATATTTCAGTCCCTGTTAGATCCTGCCTGCAAGCAGTTGTGTAACACTGATGTCTTGCTGCAGAAAAGCTAACAGAAAGCATGCAATGCTGTTTTTGCATCAAGTGCAGTTACTTCTGCAGCCTGTGCATTCTTTTCAGGTTTTAAGTCAGCCTTGCTCAAGAGACCAGTGCAGCTCTCTCCTGGCAGGTTTCCTTACATTGCCTCAAAACAGTCAGTGTTGCAGACATCCAGGACTGGAGACAGGGCTGAGTGGACCCATGGCCAGATCCAAGATGCAATTCATGTTTCCTTTATTTTTGGAATGCACATTAATATCACCCCAATGCAGATTTTCTGTGTTTCCCCCCGTGCTTTACAGGGCCCTGTGGTCCTTTACTGGTCAACCAGCTGTCAGTGCACACAGAGTATGGCTGAGATTTGGAAATTCAATTCATGCTTGTATGAATTCAAGCAGCTTACAGTGCTACGGAAAGCAGAGATGCCTTTCACTCTCCTTCCTGCATTCGCCATACAATGGCACCAAAAATCCCATTGCTTTTGGTGACAGACCTTGCTGCAACATAGCTGCAGCTGAAAAAAGAGGTATCACAGATGCACACTCCGCCTTGCAGCTTCAGCTTGGAGAAATGAGTCACAAGCTCTGGAAATAAATCTGCCCCTCACTCAGCACCAGATAACCGGCAAGTGTTCGTCCATCTGCCATAAGCAGTCAAACTGTGAGTTCACTGATGTGATGTTACTGCAGCGTAATCGACTGAGGCTTTTTGGGCTGTGGTCCATGCCTGTGTGCTGCTCTCCCACAGCAGCATTTAGGGGCGAGGGCTGAGGGGCAGAGGGGGTCCTTGAGACCCGGCTGATGGAGCTGGGCAGCATTGCTGTGAACGGATGGCTGGAGCGGAGGCACTGCCTGGCCACATTAGTGCTTTCTGCCAGCAGCAGTGATGGAGAAAGCTCTTGCAGCTGTCCCTCAAATCCCTCTGCCACATAGTCAAAACTCTTTCTGCTTCACAGCTCATCTGTAGTCACTTGTATCAGTTACCCGCCCTGGCACTGAACTTCTGCCTTAGTATTTGGGTATCAATTCCTTTTGTCATCACTTTCCCCCAGTGTCCTTAAACGGACATGAGACGAAGGTGATGGGAACGCGTTCCCTGCAGCATCCGCAGCATCCAGGCAGTGTCACCCATGCACCGACAGGGCCCACAGCTGTGGATGTGAATGTCCTCTCCCTTGGCTCAGCTGGTGACCATACCCTCAAAGGAAGTCGCATTGCTCCATGAGGTTCCCAAAAAGCTTTTCTGCTGATGGAGGGGCTGAGCAAGGGGAGCTCTCTGGTGTCCCACGCTGGCATCATTCAGCATCGACATCACTGCATTTACCAGACTGGGGCAGCCTAGACAAAGCCTGGCTGAGGGTCCCAAGGCCAGATTGCTGTCTCAGGGGTGAAGCAACACTAGGATCAGGAGATGAAAACAATGCCACATCTATCACAAACAAGGACACTGAAGAAAGAGTTGGGAAGATTACACACAAGTTGAAGCTCATTAAAGGAAAACATGTGGAGATATTTTTATGTTGCTGTTACTTATAAAAGAGTCAGTTAGCACAGCTTATTATGGTAATTACAGCAATGTAAAGAGAGACCTAGCAAGGATTACAGCACTTTAGTACACCATCATCATAGCTTAAGTGAAATGTATTTAGGACTCAAACAAGGCATCTTCCACATACCTGGAAAGGGGATAAAAAGACCAGAAGATCCCTGCATAAGCTGCTCAGGCTGCTCCAACATCCCCAGGCAAGCAGGAAAGCTGTCAGTGTTGGCTCAGTGCAAGGCAGAGGATTGGCCAGAGAAGGCTGGGATGTGGGGATGGCACTTCATGGTGGCCACAGGGGAGCCAGGGTGGCAGGCAAGGTGGGACAAAGATGGAATGTGGGGAACACGGGGCCCAGGCAGATGATTTTATGATGGGCAAATCGTTCAAAGGTCTCTCCTTCGTCACCTCCATCACTCTCTCTGATGCAGGGATCCTGTGTCGAGAAAGAGACTGAAGTCCCATGTTTGCCATGTGATCTGGCATCTCTGATAAATCCCCCTCTTACACCTCCAGCTTCCAGCAGCCTGCAGGAACTCAACCATAGAATTTAATGACCCTGGTGGGATTTGTCATCCCTTAAATTATCCAATTCATTTCCAATACAGAATTTATGTTTTCACCCCTGGAGGTGGTGTCACCTCAGTCTGTGTACTCCTCTGCACCCAGATTTATGACAGCTTCTAGTTCAAAACTCTGCTGTAATTCTTTACACTGGAGGTGCTAACTACTTGGTCCTCTTTGATTTTGGTCAGCCTATCTTTCCTGGGTAGGCTGCTGCAAGAGTGCCCCAAATTACTAAAATCTTCAAACTGCTCTCCCAGCTCTTCACAGCTATGAGCATTTCTGCATTTCTGTGCAGGGAGTATCTCAGAGAACACCACCATGCAGCCTGTTTATTTACTGACACCCACTGGTCTTCCCTCACGCTGTCAAATCTGTTATCTAGATGCTTCATGAGGTCTCCCACCTTCACCACCATCATGTGCATGGCAGTGGAATGCTCACAGCTATCCCAAATCTGGTTTGGCCACCTTGGGCTCAGGAGTTAGCTCGTTTCTGGAGTAAGTGAACCGATTGCAGTGCATATACTTCTACAAGGTCATGGAGACTTTGTCAGTGATGCTCAGTGTAGTAGTCTCAAACGCATTCCTCAGCTGTATTTTCACCTGTATATTGCTTCACCAACAGCTGTTTTGCATTTCTTTGAATTATTTCTTTATTCAGTTTTCTGAGAAGCCAGAGCTGGAGAAGCCTGCAGCCATATCCTCTCCCACAGCTAAACTACTGCTGCAGCCAAATTCTCCTCACTTGGACTGGCTCCCACAGTCCCAGGGGCACCCACTTCAGCATAAACTGTAAATGAGTCGGTGCAGATCATGTTTTCTCATGAAAGAATATCATTCAGGTTTGGATTCACACAACCTGATGCCAGTCTCCTAAAAGGAAGCACAGATCAAACAAAACATTATTCAGGTTGGGTTGTCAGCTATGATTTAAGTTATGTGAGAAGCCAGGCCAGCCAACAGCATCCATTTCAGCCCTTAGCAAATATCCAGATGGTACTTGCTGAGCTGAGTGTGAAGTGTCCTTTCTAACCCCAGCTCTTACAGCCTCTTGCACTGGTAGTAAAGGTGGCACTAGGGAAGCTTGGAAAACGACATGAAGATCTTTTCCTTTTAAAATTCAATTTAAAGAATTTAGAATGGAACTTGGTGCCATTTTTAGGGGCAATAACACATAGGGCAAACAAAGGCACGCAAGAGCATGATGATCTAAGTTCCTGTAGTCAACACAGGCATGGACCAGCTGCACAGTTACTCACTTCAGGTCTCATTAAAAACTGGGGACAGTGTAGCTTGCAAATGTAAAACAAGTGGTTCAACCACAGTTAACTTACTTAAGTCTCTCTGCTGAGCACATCCTTACTCCCATTAAGCAGAAGCCACCACATGCCACCCTGAAAAACCACCGTGAATGCGCTTCAGACCAGCCCCTCTCTGGCTGCTGGTGGCTTTCCTACCTGCAGTAGCATGAACAGGTAATACTGCCAAGCAGAAAACACAGACACTTGTGAGATCTTGTGCAAAAGTAGATGAGTATAGCGTTCCATCTGGGTGACAGAAGTGACTGATCCTAGGACAGTGTGTTTAAAGCTCTGGCGGCAGCTGGGCCTCTGTGGCAATGCCAGCCCCTGTCAGCCAGCACCCAATGCAGACGTGATCTACGTCCTGCACTTTTGGACAGAGACACCGCTGTGCTGAGGCTGCTGACACTCGATCCACGTTATCTCAGCTATGTGGTGATCAGCTGAGCACCTTCCCTGCTGGCAGACCTGACTTACACCAGCAGAACAGGGAGCCAAAACCAGCTTAGCTTTCTGTTTCTGCAGCCATAAGCAGATGCACTGACCAACCACAGCCAAGTCTGGTGTTGAAAACTGCTCTCCTTTACGGAGACAATTAAATACCTCATGTGCAGCCTTGACATTAAAACACATTTCAATTTAAAAGCAATATTTAGTAATACAGTTGGGTTTTTTTACCAGTTTATTTGGATGCCAGAATCGAGCAGAAACCTCAGGACTGGCTGATTCATGCCTGTTTCATTTTTCCTTTCAATCCATTTTCTCTGAAAAGGAGACATAAGCAGTGAAGCCAATATAGTTTTATTGGATCCAGTGCACTGCCACTAAAACAAATATATGTACACTCTGGCCACTACACTTTTATTAAAACAAATAGAATTTAATTCAAACCAGCATTCAATAGCTACAGATTTTGGTGGGTGGGGTTTTTTTTTGTTTGTTTTGTTTTTTTTTTTTTTTGAGAGATGAAATTAAATCCTACCAATACTTTTGCTCAATATGTTTTCACAATCAGATTCATTTGACCTAGGCAATATATATTTATCATAGATAACACATTTTTATTAAAAAGAAATTTACAGAAACCAGGTTTCTTTTGAGTGTATAGACAGAAATCCCAACCCATTGTCAGATTAGACCAGGAGGAGAGGTGGAAGAGTCGTTCTTATTTTTTATGCTCGTAAAAGGCACTTCTGCTTAAGGGGTTCTTTTGACTATTACACTTGGGGTGACAGATATCTTCTCAGAAATTAGACTTTTAGAAGTCAGTATCTTGCCAGGTAAAATATACTTTGTACAGACCCACAGTGAAAAAGAAAAATATAGTGTTAAATGCAAACAAATGCATTCATCAAAGGATTGCAGTAAATTCAAACAAGAGCAAGGGAACTAGGGCTTGAATTGAGGCGTAGCTGTAAAAGATGGTATTTAGAAGAACCTTTCTGTATCCTAATAATCTGAAAAAGAAGGAGAAAAAAGCTCAATACAGTAATGAAACTGAGTCATAATTGACAGTAGTGATGTTCATTTTATTGCATTTCCACACCTCTGTTTATAAATGAGATTTTTACAGATGCCAAAAGGAAGTACATTTCCTTTTATCCCTAAGTGTTGTTTCTGCAAATCAAGCCTAGGTCTCCTTATGTGTCTAATAGAAACCACAGTTTTAGGAAAACCTCTTTTTTGCACTTCCAAAACCTTTCCAGTTCTTTATTTATTGTGATCTATCCTTTGGTGTGGAGCAGTATTGACTTCCCTATTCTCTTCTCTCTGCTTCAGTTTATCAGAGAACAGTGCAGAACCTAGGAAAAGTGCATGTAAAAGCATTCACCTTTTTTCTTGACAACAATTTGTAAAAGAGGGGCTGATCCTGCTCTGTAAGCCAAGCTGTTTTCTCCAGCTCAAAGGAAAACACTCTGGGAAGGCTGTTGAGATGTGTCTGAATGACGGTGGAGCATACATTTCTGTCCAAGTCAGGAGAACGTGTGCACTTAATTCCCATGGGTTTATTTGAATTTCTTTTCCTCTGTTGTTAGTAAAGTTTGGGAATAAAAAAGAAAAATAATTTTGTAGTCTTGTATGAAAATCAGCTGTAGCAGATTGTAATGGCCTCATCTGAGCTCTGTCAGTGGTAAGAGAAATGAGGGTGCAGCACTGCAACCATCAGAGTGGTGCCCTAGCTGCGTTCAGAGCTGCCACAGCTGGCAACAGGCACATCCACCACCACAGAAGCACAATTTTGGTTGCCGTTTGAGTGCCCCCAAGGCTGACAGAAGATGTTTGTTGTATGAACATCTTGGTGAGGTGTCAGAAGGAGTGCATATAAATACACAGTGGCACAGGGACGTTTAGTAAGGGGGGTGTCCCCTGTTTTTTCCCCCTGTATCCTAGAAAGTATTGTCTTGTGTTGACCTTCCCTCTTGAATCAAGGGCTCTCCCTGAGTGTCAGTCAGGAAAGCATCATTAGATAGCAGTGGTGGGGGAGCACTATCCCATCCATATGGGCTGAACAGCTGCCTTTGCAGACTTCCCAGCCAGGGGAGCAAAGGATTAAGTTCAAGACCCATATCCAGACAAACTCCCCCACATTGTGCTGAGTGGCAGCATGGTGCAGGTGACAAAATGCTTCCTCTATTTCCAATTCGCTCTGTCAGAGACCAGCTACTTCTCCTTTGCCTTGTTCCCTGTGACAACATTTCCAGTCAACAGCTCAGCAGCTGCATCTGCCCGTCAGGCTTCTCCTCCCTGCCAGCCTGGTGCAGAGAGAGGAAAAAAACCCAACCCTACTCTGAACAATTTTAATTAATACTGACATTTATCAAGCTGCAGAGGAAGCAACTGCTGCTTGTTGCTTGGGTTTATGTGAAAATAGTAGAAATAAATGGAACTGTCATAAAGTTGTAGACCATCCTGTCTTCATTACATCTAACGCCTGGGAGAAACGAGTTGTGAGCAACAAGAGATACAGGATCTCACGGGGCAGCTGATGGACTGCCCAAGCGCTGAGGCTTTGTCTGAAAAGCAGGCTTTTCCTAAACCACGCTGCCTTCTTCACCTGTAGACACGTGGCATACTTGGAGACAAGCTCTGCACAGTGACCCAGTAAATGTCACCCATGTCCCTGCTGTGTTATGTGCTGCTCCAGAGGCAGCAGACCCCATCCCTGATGTGATTTGGGCACACTGTGCTCCGGATATCCTGGCTCTGACTCAAAGCCCCTGTCTGAGTCCTCCGAATGGCTGTTCATCACCTGCCTCACACCTTCCTCACACCTGCCACAGGACTGCAGGTCTGTGTCCCTGAGGCACCTACACCTTTGACAGGTCTGGTATGGGCCCACCATGGTGGAAGGGCCAAGTATCTGCACTGTATTGATGCAAAATGCAAATAGCACACACTTTCATTTCACGCAAAGCTTGTATAGTCTCTGCATCTTTCTAAGCCATCTTACCCATTTGCTGATCATTTACAGGCCTTTTAAATGCTGGTGTAAAAGCCATAGTATTTATCACAACTTTCTAGCAGGGCAGCCTTTCGATGTTTCTACCTGCTTGTTGGCAGCTTTTCCTTAAACTCCTCTGTAGCATTTATTTCCTAGCAAGAATGTAAACCATGAAAGAGGATAATTTCTTATATCCTGGCTCCTGGAGGTAGAAAAGAATCGCTCTTTCTTCACAGATGTGTTCCTGCATCCCAGGTGTCTTTTACTTTAGCTTAAAAGCAACAACAAAGAAATAAGGAAATATATAGAAAGACTCTGTAGGATTGGTCAGTAGTGTATGTGATTTCCTTTGCAGGAGCATATCTGATATGCAATGCTAACTGGTCCACTATGTGCTTAAAATACATTCTATCAAAAAGAAATTTTATTCCAAAAAATCTCAAAGCTGGTATCCTGTGAACCAGTTAAAAATAGATGTTCTAAGCAAGCGATCTGTAGGTCAGGAGCAGCTTATCTGTAATCTCTCTGGGAAAAGTAAATCCTCCTGAGGCTCCAGAAAAGTCCAGTGGAGTCCTCTTGGGGCAGATAACGCTGGTGTTGGTTTGTTGTTCTTCGAAGAATCTGCAGCTCTGGATTCACATCAGTTACTCTCCTAAAAGCCATTTTTGCCTTTAATTCCTCAAAGAGACCTATCTTCCAGGAAGGGAGCCACATAAGCACTCATCAGTGCTTTCCCAAGCTCCGAAATGGGGCAAAAAGCAAAGAAAATCTCAAATCTCCCAGACCCATATTCACTTTTTTACCTCACGGACATATTATGTGAGTGGACTGATGAATTTCTGTAAAATGCTCAGTAATTACAGATCAGATCCTGATGGCAAATAGCTACAGACCCTCAAAGCAATGGGGACCTCCCACTGCACACCCCTTCCCTGTATCCCTAGACACAGTCTTGTATATAGTGGAAGCCTCCAGATGCTGTTGCAGCACACAAGAAGCCAGGATATCTTCTCTAGCCCTTATTTTTAATGCAATTGTTTAATATCACACAATAAAGCAGTCTTCCCATAGTGACTTTCAAATGGGCCCTCTGATCCTGAAAATGCACTGTGAATGATAAATTATTCTTCCCAATATTGGTAAAGTGAAATCCACCTCTTTTTTTCTCCTTTAGCTCTAGCCAGCAGCAACTGTTGTCTGCTGATAGCTACAGACAGCACATTTCCCTTTCAGGAAACAAATATTGTTTTATTTTGTAGAAAAAATATCCCTGGTAATGTCAGCTATAAAGTACAGTAACTGGTCTTCAACAATACATTGAATTATACACACCTAACTGTATTGGAGACTATAAATTCATCAGATGGTGCAGGCCAGGGGGCTTGAGGAGTGGAAGGGATTTGTCTCTTGTCCCCCTCCGGGGAGAACTGTCACCCCAGTGCTGAGATATTGCTTGAGCGGTGACTCTCTGGGGGCAGAAAAGGCAGAACTTGCTGAGTCTGTTTGTGATGTGCTTATCTATTATTGACATTCAGATGCCATAATAACTTAGGGAATAAAAATAGAAAATGTGCCCACTCAAAACATCTTTGGATCCTGAAATGACAAATTCCTACTGCAGGGAAGAGACAGATTTGGTTCCTGCCAGTCCAGTTCCCATGGGAAAATACCTTGCCATCTTCTGTGGTAAGTTTTCAGAAATGCACATGATTGTGGGAATGTGTCAGAAAACATAAAGGAAAATCACTAGCAGTGATAATGTCACTGACATGGCATTAAAGCCTACTTGCAGCTGTTCAGCAGAGTTACATCATACACAGTGATAAAGATGATATTTTTTATGTTTCTGAGTATTTAGTTTTTATTTTTCTCTTTTTTTTTTGGTAACCTGGTTCTATTACTTTTCTTCCCCTGACATTCTCTTCTGACCTTTTCTTTCAGCTTTTCTACATACCGTAAGGTGCTCTCTTAACAGCCTTCGAGCAACGTTTGCAATATGACATCTAGCCATCTTTGTGTTGATAAAGCAACTTTAGAGTTAAATCTCTTTTCAAACTATGTTTTAACAGAGAAATAAAAATTAATGTGGAATGCAAAAAAATTATATTTTCCAGGCAGAAGAAGCAGGTTAAATTGTTGGGTTTTTTTTACATACATTTTACATACATACATTTACTGCTCTGTTATTTCCATTATGGTTTGCATTGTAATTCCTAATCCATGTCAATTTTGAGCACCTAATTTCCAGTTAAAACACACCATATAGTCTCATTGAAATGAGAATTATCCTTGCCTTTGCTAATGAACATCTTTGCTTGGTATAACTAACTTTCTACAGTAGTTTTTGCAGTGTCTGCTGCCATTTTATCTTCCTATACTTCTCTCATCAAGTGAGCTTGATTTTTAATACTTTTGTCAAGAACAACAACAAAACCTTAATAAAATGATGAGGCTGTTTCATCTCATTGTGCCTTTTCAGGAGTGTCGATTAAGATGCCAAAATATGAATCACATCAGCACATGGCTTGTGTAACAGGGAGTTCTTCAGTCAGTAATTTCTGTCAAGTCTACATGTCTAATCCAGTGATTTTAAGTCAACACTGAGATCAAGGGCTTATTGGTTTTAATAAGCCATTTATATTATAAACCTATGCACCATGCTTATTATTTTTAGTCATAGAATTTTCATTAGAGATCTGTGCCCAAGATCCATGCATGACTCATTACATGACAATAGATACATTATACTTATTATAAATCACTCAAATTTGGGGACAAATTTGACTGATGTAATACAGTGCTAGCTCCTGAAATGATAATGTTGGGTTTATAGCCCCTGCATCTGTATGGGTGACTGGAGGTGTAAACTAACACAGGGAGGAAGGCACAGAAAACCCCTAATTTCAGTCCGTGCTTCTCCATCTTAATGCAAACAATCAATCATTACAGAAGGAAGCATAATTCTGATCCTTTCCCCACTGAGGTCAAGTAGTGACTTGAAGTGAGGGAACTGGGTTCACTGATAAAAATAATAGAAAATTAGTGCATGCTGTGTTTAATTGGAATGAATGAACTTGATTATTTGGTTTCCAATAAAGCAAAATAAATGCTACATAAATCCATTAATAATGAAGAATCTTTGGTTGTTTCTTTGTTGTTATTTTTGATGCTCAGAAGTGGGTCACTCTGTATGTGCATAAACAAAGAAGATAAATGGCTAGAAGAGGAATGAATTTTCCATAACCTGATTAAAGGATAGGTCTGGCTCCTCAGGGAATGTTATAGTGCTTAATGATTTTGTTGTTGCTGTTCTTAATGTGTCTAATGTTTGCTGTTTAAGAAAATCAAGAATAATGTTAAAAGGTTGCTCCAGAAGGGAGCTGTCAGCCAGGAGGAGGAGAAAGCCTTGTTTAGCCAACAAGTTCTCCACTGGTAAACTGCAGAGGGAGAGAAGACCCCTCCTACTCTCAACCCAGGGTGAAACTTCACTGGATCAAAAATGAGGGGCCAGTAAATTGTGTGGTGTGACCCCCCCCTAAACCCCATGTCCCCTGACTGCAGCTTAGCTGGAGCAGGCATGGTGCAGCAGTGTGCACACAAGCTCCAGGTACATGCCCCCTGGCAAGCACCATGTGTGCCCTGGGACATGGGGTCAGGGAAGAAATCCCATCAGCCTCAGCTTAGATGTTCTGCTACAGACCCAAGATGTTCCATCTTGCAGCATCCTCTTTTCTAGAACTGAGTGTCATTGCTGCTGAGAGCCAGAGCACCTCTGTGCTGGACAGGCCCAGACTCAGCACGTCGTGTGACCTTGAGTGCCCTTGCATCCTGTGTTTAGGAGACCAGGCTCAGCCTCCTTGCTCCCTGCCTCCCTGCAACTCCTACGTGACAAGAAATGAGTCTCATGGGAGGTCGAAGATGTGGAGCTGGCACTCAGCCAGGGTGGGCTGCAGCACTCCCCAACCCTGGAAATGCTTGCAGGGAAGAGGCCAAGAATGGCCTGCTCTTAGCCTTAAAAGCCTTTTGGTTGGTGTCCTGATACAAATTCAGATGCAGATGTGAAGATATCCTTGGATCCCAATGATTAGAAACAGGCTTTGTAGTCCCATCAGTTTGCACCAATTCCTGGTATCAGCATCTCCCAGTCACTGCACAAAGTTCACTTCTCTCCCAGCCGCTTGATCAAAATCCAAGTGTTCCCAGGATAGCGTGTGCTCTTTTGACATTGGCTGTGAAACTAGACATAAAATACTAATGGGCTGTGTTATTATTTGAGCATGCTGCTCGTACAGTTCTGTGCAAAGCAAACTAGGGGAGGGAACTGGCAGATGATATGAGATCACAGCTACAAAAGTTGAGAGAAGTTGCGTCAACAAAGAAAAGACAGTTCCCTAGCTTGAAGGGCTTTCTGCCTGCCAGTTGTGGAAGTCTGCTAGAGATCAACAGAGCCACGCAAATCCCTGAAAGAGAAGATGCAAAAAAACATGTATAACACCATACGAAGGCTCCTTTGCAGCATGAAATGACAAGCACCTTAACCAGAGCAGCTGCTATTAGCGATCCCCGAAATGACAATTAGGAGGATGATGACAGTAATAATACACCTTTGAAGGCTAAAGCCTTTATTAAGGGAAAATTAGCAAAATTAATTCCTAGTATTTCTCAGTAATTTGTCTAGGGTCACACAAAGGTTGAACTTGAGTCTCTTTAGAGACAATACTTCTCACGAATCTGCATCCCCTTAAGAAAAGAAGCCCTATTTATTTCTTGCAGACATGCTTGCAGTTTGTATAGCTACTTCCATAATATCATCAAGCTGGTCTTTGTTACCTCAGGATCCTTTTCACATCTCTCACCATTTTAGTTCCCATAACAACTGAATACATTTGTAATATGGAAACTCAGCTTCTCTCAATTCTTCTGGGCAAGCTTGCTTTCTTCACTTAATAGAAGCTTGTAACACACTAGAGGTTTGTGCAAACCTGAAAACTTGCATAGTTTAACGCAGTAGGTGATCTGACGCAAAGTTCTGATGAAACCACATTCCTATTTAAACAACATCTTCAGGTAAAGTGACAATTTCAAATGCCTGCAGCTTTTGGCTTTGGTATAGCCAGGGGTTGACACACTATATTTGCATTTTCTAATTGAGATATGAAGTACATGTTTTTGAACTTGCCTTTTTAAATTCCATCAAATTCATTGTCCATTTATTGTGTGAGAAAACAGTTTGAAAACAACAAAGTTGGCTAGCCTAGCAAGCTTTATCTTCAGCCTATAGCTCTTTCCCTGAATTCAATACTGCAGGCACAATTTAATGCAAACCCAATTTATGACTTAATGCTCCAGGGACCATAGTGGGAGATTGTTACATTATTCTTTTCTAATCCTATTTGTGTTTTAATTTGCTAAGTCTGTAATGAGGTGCATGCCTTGAATAGATTCAAGATCTTCAACATTGCTTTTGACTTTGTTTAATATAATAGATTGTACAGTTTGCATTCAGAATTGAGGTGTTCCAGTCAGTACTATCTCTTCATTTTCAAAACTAGAGTGGATAAAATTATGTTCTGAAAGTAATTGTATCCATGTTTCCTTGTTTATCACTTAATGGTGTATTTCCTGTTATAATTTTCTGTTACAATATGTGAGGTCACAAAAATCAATTCTCGGTGGACTCTGACTTGACTGTTCGAAATCACTCCCCAAAACACTCTGAAAAAATTACAGAGAAAATAAAGCACTGGGTAGTAAATGGCTGGCTATAGTAATTCTTTTGCGTTATTGCTTCTCTAATATTTTGTGCTGTTGAAACTCTAGTAAAAATATAGAGAAATGGAGTAAAATGTCAGTCACATGAGATAATCAAGTGATGATAATCAACATACCCCTATTTATGCCGATGATTTATGATGATAAATCTACCCCAATATATCCATAGCATTTTGGTTCTGAAATTTATTGCCTGTGATCCCAGTTGCCATTCATCTACGTCGAGAATAGAAATCCCACTTCAGATCATCTCAAGGCTTTAGCTTTGCTTTCATTCTGTTTGTAATAGAAAAAAAAAGAAAAATCCATAATATATTTAAGTTTATTTTTGTGATCATATTTTAAAACATACTATACCACAAAAAACTGACAGTTGAGAAAGGCAAAGTATTTAAAAAGGAAAAATTCAATGCCTTGACACCAAAAGGAAGGGGAAGGGGAAGGGGANACAATGTCACTGTGACTTGGATTTAAATAGGACTCTTGTTCTCAGACAGCATACAGTACTAATAACATTTCCCTGATTGGTTTTCATCTCTGTATCCCACAAATCTGTGGCCTGAATTCACCTTCATTCTGTAACAGCCATAACAGGAAGAAATCAGGATTTTGGTTTCAAATGCATGGACAAAGCCATTTGGGTTTTTTTCCCCTGAGCTCTGACACTGTAGGAATCTCCATCAAACACAGAATGTAGCTGGACCAGCTATGTCACAGACCCAAAATGAGCTGTAGGCAGACACTCCACAAAGCACAGGGAACAGTGTTTACACTGATGCTCACCTTATAGACATGTCCCACCTAAATGCCTTCTTGCAATAGTAGTCAGACACTCCTCTTGATTTCTCCCACGTTTTCCTTTCCTGACTATAGTTTTCTATAGTCTATGCCTTTGGAAACAGGCAGAAGCCAAAAAAAAAAAAAAAAAAAAGGCC
>VZRN01002077.1:21931-35648 GCA_013397935.1 Dasyornis broadbenti
AACAGGAAAAACAAAAAAAAAAAAAAAAAAAAATAGTCAGGATTTTATAAAAATCAAAAGACAGGCAATCTTTTCCAAAATGCGTCCATCCAGGACATGGAGTTTATAACAAGAGTACAGCAGGATTGTGCCTTATGAATCACAAATGCAGGGGTCCAATAGTAAGAATAGTGAAAGATCTTGAAATTTAATTTCTGGTTCAAGTATGCATTCTGTTCACTTTCCACACCGTCTTGAGAACTAATAAATCAGACTAATAAATGGAAAGCTTACAGAAACCTTGCATTGTATTAAAAGCTGCTCTTAATTTGTGAAACCTCCACTCAGGCCAACAGATTCTTCAGTTTCTTATTTATCAAAGCAAGCATGAAGTAGCTCCAGCCTTTCTCAAATTTTAGGAGAAGGAGAATGAGGAGTTTGGATTTGTATCTCTGGCTCTGAGCAGATGGCTGCCAGTTCAACTGCTGCAATACCCTTATTTTTCATTTTGAATGCAGCTAAAATCTCTCATAAACTTGATTTTGGCAAATCCAGAGAGTGGGAAACTCATAAGAACCAGTGAGGCCATACACTCTCTGTCATTTCTGAGCTGTGAGAAAACATCTGTGGGTATAACAATACCATCCAAGCAAATTCCAACCTCCCCCTTGGTTAGTATTGAACACAAAGCCTGACAAAGCCTGGTAAGTAAATACCTTACAGATAAACTAAAGCAATCTTTATTACATATGGCTGAGAATGAAAGACAAGTCATCAGAATAGTCCTTGGTTAAGACTAATTATTTTTGATGCAGTTCTGTCTAATTTGTTGCAACATGTCTGCTCCCACTCACACCAGGCAGTGTCTGGTGATGATACTGATGGGGAGGACACATGAGGAAGGTATATGGGGTATATGAGGTTTACCTGTGGGATGAAATAGCATATCCGCACACCTAATAAACAGAAACCACCCAAATCTAGATGGAGGATTTTCAGATAGCAATCTTCATAGATCACAAGTCGTCTTTGGAATCCTTCCTGATCATCTGGAGAATAAAATAAATTTTTGTCTTATTACTGAGGTGCCTTACATCAGGACTGGTGGAACCCCCCAATACCACTTCATTGATTCTTCTTGTTCCTCAGAAAAATTTAAAAAGACATACAGGCTGTGTAGTGACTGTATCCAACAGACATGACAAAACAGCTTTAGGAACTGGAGATGGACGGCTCTCAAGAAGGGCTGCTGGCCATGAGCTAGCAGAGGAGCCATCAGAACCATGGGACAAATTTAAAAATTATTCTCATGACTGACAGTCATTGCCTGCTTCCACTACCCCCACATATTGCCTGGTTTAAGAGTGTTGGATCTCCAGAAATTCCTGTAAGACAACTTTAAATGGTTAAATGGCATCCAGCATCCAACCCTTGGCTGTATGTACTGCAGGCAGCCAAGCCCTTGCCCCACACAGGTTCCCAGGGAGAGAGCATGGAAGCTTCTGAAGTGTATCTTTGGTGAAAATGAGATGCTTGACTCCAAGAGTGCAATGCTGCAAACCTTCTCACAGTTTCTGTCTTGCCTAAATACATCAGTTTTGCATCTCTGTTTCACTTTCTCACAGAATTATGCCCCTCTATTCGGCCCTGACCTAGCTATATCAAGAAATTAGATAAACTTCCACATTAGTCCCCAGGAAGTAACCTTTGGACAGCACTAACACACCACCGGGACTAGCCTGTCCTTAGG
The DNA here is from genome assembly GCA_013397935.1 of Dasyornis broadbenti. Lineage (NCBI taxonomy): Eukaryota > Metazoa > Chordata > Aves > Passeriformes > Dasyornithidae > Dasyornis > Dasyornis broadbenti. The sequence goes on from VZRN01002077.1 coordinate 23,661, forward strand.
TGGTTACTGTGCTGCTGTAGAAGGTGAAAGTTTGAATCTTTTCAGGCAGATGAAAGAACTGAACACATAATTCCCCCTCTTCAGGTAAGTGCTCTGCCACCTGACTCTTACATAAAAGCAGGGCATGATGCACTTCTCATCCGTTCTCATTTACAAGAGTGCAGCAGCAGTTACCCCTCTTTCTTCCAAAATTCGCAGTGGATGACAGAATTGCCAGTGTGTTCATTTCCTCTGCAAATACCCATTGGACTTAGATCACTCAAGGATTTTAGTCAGAGCAGAGCTCAGTTTTTATTGCTCAGACAGTCCTGAGGCACGTGCTGAGCTGCTCAGGAGAGAAAATACAACACGTGGGACAAGGATGGAGGATACGTGCCTTCACAGACAGGTGACAAGCAAGCAGGGCTTCAGACTTGTGTGTCACCTATTACTTGAAGATGAGCTTCATCTTATGTATTATCAGCCTTCTGACTGTTGGGCAACTCAATTAAACTCATCTTGACTTCTCCTTGAGGCAGCAAGGAAAGATGGGCATTTCCCAGAGCAGACTTGCTTGTCATAGAAGATTCCCCTTTGCTTGATGCAAGCACCTCAGGATGTAGTTCCACTTTTCTCTGTAATCAGCACAGTTTTAAAGCTCCTTATCCTTCCCTGTGCACACTTGCAGCTCCCACTGGCTGCCCTGGCCACCACAGAGCTTGCAGACTTCCAAGCCAGGACAGTAAAATCCTGTAAAGCAAGTCAGAATTTCTCACAGCACTGCCCTGGTCAAGTCGAAGTTTAGTTTTGACTTCCTTTGTTCATGAATGTTCAGATAGAGTAACTGGTTTTCTGTGACAGTAGGGAAAAAGGAGTATGAGGGAAGGATGTCTCCTACCAGCTAGCGTCTATGAGAGGACACATCTTGTTTATTATTGGAGATGCATATTGAAGCTTTAAAATACATCTGTGGCTTGATGGTTTTCTGTGTGTAGCAAAGAGCAACTGCACAGTGATGGCACAGGAATCCTGTATCTAAAGATCAGAGAGCGCCAGAGTGGCAGGAGAATCCCTGTTACCTGGCAGCAAAAGGCACTTGCAGAGAGCAGCAATGCACATTTGGCCAGGGAATATTTTCCACCATGGGCTGGGAAGGCTGCAGTGTCCTTCCCCTCCCTGCCCTTACGCCCGATGTTGCACAAGCCAAGAGGGCAAGGCACCTGACCAGCCCACCACCACCCATCCTCACTCCCACTTGCACCAATAAGAGACACCTCCAAGTTGCAGGTCACAGCAGCTGAGACTGCTTGAACTGTAGGCAAGCAGGCAGCAGCAGGCAATGGAAAGACAGGCAGGGAAGCACTTCCAAAAGAAAAAATATAATTCAGTGCCCACAAGATAAAATACATTCAGTGGGCAATATGATGCTTGCATGCTAAAATTCCTGAAGGTAATTAGACTTCATGTTTGCATATGCTTATTGCTTTGTCTCGAGTCTACTTTCCCTAAAAGCATTAAATATTTTGTTATAATTCCTTAAAGACAGAAAGCATCCATTTCTCCACAAATGAAATCGGATATTTGTGTTTGTTCCTTCATATAGATGCATGTAGGAAAGTGTAAGCATACATCTATATGTCTCTGTTGAACATAATAATGTGTGCAGAGGTATCTAACCTTATAGAGGTTATTAGAAAAACAAAATAGAAGGAGGAAAGCTGTTTGGTTCTCTTTCCAGGAAGCTGACAGTGGTGGCTGACCTTTATCATGGCACAAGCATGTATTAGCCAAAATAATACCTTAACAGTTTTTTAGTACCCGACTGTATGTTCTGTTCTAAGGAATAGCAAATGTTTAATCATAAATATTTTAATGGCTTCAGGGATTCATGGTATTCAATGACTGTGTTAAATGATAATAATCACATCTGGTTTATTACTATAGTAATTCAGCAGCTTCTCTTCAGTAGTTATTTTTTATTATATGTGCTGTGCTACTGTCATGGTCATTTATAGCGGTAATATTTTAAAGTGGCTCATTTGTTTGTTTAAGGACAGTTTCACAATATATTTCTGTATTAATATACATTTTGTACTATTATTTTCAAGCTGCCACTGGAAAATTGATCCTAGCTTGTTACAATGAGAGGGGCTGAGACTGACGCAGAATGCCAATGCCGAGAGCGAGTGACAGAGCAGATGGGTACTGTACTGGTCTCCACTGGGGCTGTAATTGCTGTTGAGTTTTATTCATAAATGAAGGGGTCCATTAAGAAATAGTTAACTAATAATAAACATGAGGGGAGGATTTGAATCAGGCAGAACACAGACAGAAAAATGCCATAGTTAAAAAGTCGAAAAGCAACTGGATACAGACATTTTACAAATTATTACCCAATAATACTCCCATTTTTTGCATGCTAGGGCACTTATAATGTAGGGACTTTTACTAGGGAGACAAGGGAGAACTGAATGATTTTGCTGATCATTTTATTCAGCTACCTGCTGACTCTTAGTCACATGAGAGAGGTCTCATTTATCTTAATGGGATCACTCATGAGAGTAAAGGTTTGGAGGATCAAGCCATATATCAGCATAAATTGGGAGAAAGTTGCAGGAGTTAGTTATCAAAGTAGAGGGAGGACCACTCAAGCCTAGAAAGACCTTTCCATCACTATTTTCTCACCTTGGAATTGCCATTTTCTAAACCTTTGTCTTCCTCAACATGCTGCGCTTCCTGGTCATGGCACTGGCCACTCTCCGCTCTCTCAGCAGCCCAACCTTGGGAGGTTTATGTTGAATTTAAGGGCACCCAAGCAGTTCCTGGCCATGATGACTTACATCAGAGCTTGCCCAGTGTATTGAGACCTTGCATTACCTTTAAAACTAGCACAAAATCATTAGTAACCATGTTCATGGGTGTGAAAGATATCGATAAAGGCAATTTGTAAACCTTCTCTGTGAAAGAGAAACTGGTAGAGCAAGGGTTAACTTTCCACTCACTCATTTTTTGCTCCTTTCTCTCTCTTTCCATTTCCTTTCCTGCCTTTAATCACCTGGTGAAGGAGGTTCTATTTAGTTCAGCAAAACTTGCCCACTATCCCGCCACACAGGATGTATTGAATTGTTGCAGCAAAAGTTAAAAGGAAAGTAAGGACAATTGTTAGTGCTTCTTTCCTGCTCTGTTTTCCAGTTGGTTTGATTGGTTGGTGAGCTGAGGGTAAATGGCTTTTATAGCATTGAATGATGAATGACTCTGGAATAGTCTGTAACCAGAAGTGCCGACTGACATGTTGCTGATGTAACTGACACACAGGGTTATGTTTGTATAGAGTCACTTGAATAAATGTGTTAGGCTGGAGCCAGCTACACCAGCCCTTCTTCTTTACTTCCTCTCCACCCTTCATTTATCACTAAAAGATAATGATAACGATTTGATCTTCCTATCAGTCATTCATTATATTAATTAATTAAAATCTAATCGTTTTAAATGCCTCTCCATTGCTATGGGTACTTTGTACTGCACTTAAAACACGCACCATCAGAGGACAAAATAAATCCTCAATAAAAAGACACACTCATCAAATGGGCTCCTTCAAACTAGCAGTTCCTTTCATCCTGCAATTATCTCCTTAGCCTTCAAAGTGGCCTCTCCCTAAATGCTCAGGAAAATAAATTGGTCCAGAAGCTTGACAAGGAATTCAACTAATCCCAGCTCTTACAAAAGGAGCCAAAGAAAATTCCTCAGAGAAAACGCGCTTCTAGGAGACTTCCCCTTTCCTCTACTCATACTTACCGTTGTGCAATGTTTCTTCCTTTGTGGCTTTCTGTGAAGCTTTATCAAACCTTATAAAGATCTTTATTCCTCTTTATGGCTTTTCTGTCTCCCAAGTAAAGTGCTGAAATAAATTTCCAATCTAAGCTTTAAAATATATATACTGGCATTGAAACCCCCACTTCTGTATGATTATACTAGGCAAGTCAGTATGCAACAATCTGGTTTTATGTGTAAATCAGGGAAGAGTGCAAAACAAGGATAAGAATTTATGCAAGGGCCTTCTCCATGGGTAGTTCTTCTGCTTGGCTTTGGGATCTCTGACTGACCTAACATTCAGCAAAGCTTTACTGCAAGACTCAGGCAGGCTTAAATTTTAATAACTCACCATCAGAAATATATGGTTACTCAACGTGCCAGTATGAGGTAGTATCCATTATAAGACTGGTTTAGGCACACAAGGATGGATTACTTTCACGACAGAGTAAATGGAATTTAAAAATTCTATCAATTGCATTTACCCTGCTTTTATTCTAATACTCTCTTTGTTTATTTCCCGTCACTGTGCCCTGGGAGTGAACTCTGCCTTGCCACAGCTAGTCCCCAATTTCCATAGCAGCATTCCACAGCAGTACAAAAGATTATCTACTCAAATAAAAGAAAGACTGCGTAAAATAATGCACTGGTTTGTTCATCTTAAACATCACCTGATATTGCTTGTTTTTAGCACCTTAGTACTCCAGATCTAAGCCACCACTAAGCTTCTCCCTGGCATTACCCACTTGATGAATAAGGCTGTTTTCAGACCATTCTGCCCACGCTGCCATACAGACTAGAGAACAGACACTTTTCTAGTGTCCACATGAGGGTTTTTTATGCACTCAGTTACTAGATGCAGTAAGGCCTCCCAGCCATCTCTGAGATGCTAATCCATACATAAGCCATCAGAGTATTCCTGTAAAGGGCCTCCTAACTGGCTTCTTAACCTGGGTTCACTGGAGCAAGCAGGAAAGGAGCTGGCAACAGCTTCAGCACTGTTTGGAATCAACTGTTGGGGCAGAAACAGACGGGATGGAAAGGAAAGCTCTGCTAAGCTCCCTGGGCCCCAACTGCCTCCGCTTTCACCTCTATCCAGCTGAGCTGGGAAGCTCTGGCAGCCAGTGGGAGCTTTCCCAAATTTACACCACCTGCTCTTCATGCCTCCATGCTTCAGATGAGTCAAACAGAAAGGAAATTCTTTAAAAAGCACATGGTGGATTCATGGTGTAAATGAAAACCGGGAGCAAATCACCGTAGCCGCTCTGGAGGGTTTTGGTTTCAGACTTAAATGTTTGTTTTAATGTGGTGATGTTCCACCCTTCTTTTCCTCGCTTTCTCAAGGCACATGGATGGCTATTGCCTTACTTTACACTGAGCCTGCTTTAATGACAGCCCAGTTCTTGGAATGAGATTGCTAATTATCTCCCCACCCTTCCACTCTCATTTTCTGAAAAAGGGCCTCTTGCACTGGGAGACCTGAAGAACTACAGGACACAGCAGTAGCTGTGGCATTTAATATCTTGTTGGAGGCATGACAGATTTAGCACACCCTTGCCTGGCTATTTGGATTCCTGAGAACACTGTCTGCCTGATTTCTATCAGGTCTAAGCAATGCCTCACTGCAGGCCTAAATTGCAGGACAGAACCTCTTTAAGGGAAAGGAAAATGAATACTACCCTCTATAAATTAGCTGGAACAAACAAACTAGTTGCTCAAAGTTACTGTACTCCTGCCAGGAGTCATAAACCAGCTAGCTGTGTTTAAGAAAAGTAAAAACTGTTTTTCCTACCGTGGAATAAACATTCTCTGGGTTTTATTCCTAACCACAAATGGCAAATATATGCAACTCTCTGAGAACCAAATTCTGCTCACTTCCCAAATTCGCTTAATCTCCAATCATAGGACATTAATTAACTAGACAGGGAAGCCAACACTGAAGTTGGAATAGAAGTGTTTTTTGAAGTAAGTGGTATTCAGTTCATCTAAAGAAGCTGCTCTGCTGAGGCCAGCAGAAAAAGCTGCAATATTTAACCTAGATGCTCTTGTTTTCCAGTTTTGCAAGTAAAGTCTTGATTTTAAGTAAGGGACCTGAGAAATAGATCTTGGGCACAGATATGACCATCTTTTAAGTGAAAGAGAAAGCATTTATCTACATCCAGAATCAACTCCAGAGATTTCCGAACAAAGCTCAGAATGAGCACACATTCACAAAGCATACACAATATGCATGTGCTGAAAATTAGGGTTTTGGCTTTTCCAAGGAAAGATCTAATACTCTAGTTCAGAATTCAAAAAATCAGATCATCCCACTTCTCAGTGGGAGCTGCTGCCTGGTTTCACACAGGCTTCCAACAGCAAAACCTGCAGAGAACCCCAGTATCCCCACATGCCCCCTCACTTGCAGGCAAAGGCAGGCAATGTGTAATACACATTTTCATTGCAGCAAGAATGCCAAGAAGAAGAAGTTACATCTTCTCCATAGCCCTTTTAAATCACCTGGTGTTGCTCTGGTTGTCCTGACTTCACAAAGAGGCCTTGAGGTCCTTCTGTAACTACAAACACATCTTATCCTCAAGCCCTGCATCTGTACCCAGCCCCTTGCACCCTCCCAGATGGGCCTTCAGCTGTGCATGGTTGAATGGGGCTTGACACAGTTCACTTAATCTCTCTTGACTTTGCCTTACTGCCACTTGTTCAAAAAACCATTTAAATGCTTTTATGCCTTTGTGAACAATTCTACAAGCAAGGTATATTACTAGCATGTTAGCAAGCAGTTGAGATGCTGACTTCTTTCAAATGAGTTAGAAATAGATCTTGATCTGTCTAGTCATCTTTGAAAATCTTCTTCACATTCAAACTCTTCACAAGCCAAAATACATTTCAAAATCTAATACATCGCATCTGAATTTAAAAAGGATATGAAGTTATTAGTTTTCCAGCAGGTCTTGGTTGACAGTTAGGTCTTTCAAGGAGATGTTTGCCCAGTCTCACAGTATTCTAAACACTCCTAGTGTTCTTCTCAAAATAGCTGGTCTTACACTAAAAAGGAGAAACAAAGCCCCCTACACTGAATGAAAAATTAATGAAAAAATTATGCCTTCTTGTTTTTTCCTCTCTGTTCTACTTACCTTTGCACCTTATGTTTTTCAACCTTTTGGGCAATGCCAGTCTTAATTTTATCATTAACCTATGTAGTCTCTACCCATATTAAAGAAAATCTCTCTCAATGGCAATACACATCTGCATTTTCTCCTTATTCTTGATTCATTAGCAAACTTGCCAACTGTTCATTGTGAATGAGTCATTTTCCTTTTGAGGAACCATTACTTCATTATTTTTAATTAATACAATGTGGAAAGCAACAAACTATTATGGATTTCAGAGGCAATTTTTCAATCCAAACTGGGTCTGGAGGTCAGCATGTGAGATAGGTTATTTGATAGCACAGGATAGGATACTAACTCTGCTGTCTCATGACATGCCCTCTAACCCATTGCTATCTGAATAAAACATGCCCTTTTTCAACGTGTATTTCTTGGTCATTAAGTTCCCTTCCTGTGCCTGGACTTCATATTCTGCTCTTGACAGGTTTCTCAGGAAAGATAATACACTAGGATACAATAGCATACAATACATTAGGACTCCCCAAAGGAGGAAAAGGAGGGAAAAAAAAAGGTGTCTTTGCAGGAAATATTAATTCCTGGGGCTTACACTGAGGCAGACTGTCATGTGTGGTCATTCTGCCTTCTGACTGGTGTTGCACACAGGTTGAGCTTGGCGATTGATGTGGGCTGCTGGGTTGGGTCAGGGGAACAGGTATGTTTTAGATTCCTGATCTAACCATGGAGAAAAAGTTTGAATGCCTTTATAAAGTGCTCGATTGTCTGATTTTGCCAAGCTAGTTTGACACATTACCTTATTCATGAGCTATCATTTTCATCCCAAGGGCATATAAACTGGGTAGCATGGAAAGGCATGTTCAACTGAATAATTGGCATTCAACTGTGCAGAAAGAAAATTGAATGGGCAAGAGGCTGCATATCAATGCCTCAGACTGGCTGCCATATCCAAAACCCAGCAGAATATCTCTCCCTTTCTTTTTTCCTAGAATTCAGTCTACAATGAGCAGAAATAGTCCACACACTCTGTAAGACTAAATAAAAAATAAACTAGACTAAATAAAAAGCAGAAAGGTATGACAATGTAATTAAGGTGATGTGTGCAGCAGGGCAGTAATAATGACTTCATCAAATGCTTACCTTTGTTTTTTTGGGGAGGCAGTGGCTGGTTTTTAAGTTTTTGAACAAAATTACAGCAATGTATGAAAGAGATGAATAGTTCTGTAGATCTGGTGACTGATTGCAAATAAAGCAGTAATATTTGTCATTGCAGTATGTTAGCAAGTTCCTTTTACAATCAGTTAGCTATAAAAGCTGACAATTCACACATAATCATTTAATGTATACCAGCAAAAAAAGCTTTTGTACCTCTAGGTTACTCACTGCAATCTGTCTGGCCCTTGTTTGGACATGCAAGTTCTTCAGTACAAGCACTGTCTGTACTTTGGATTCTGTACAGCAGAGCACAGAATATACTGTTGTTGTTTAAAAAGAAATGATTAATATTTCCCCTATTTACTGTACTAGAAATTCCAATAGATACCATCAGATTCCCTCAACTAGTTTCTGCTAGTGCCCAAGCCCACAACTGCTAGTTAAAAACCTTTCTGTTGCGACAGAAAAGTATTCAGCAAGAAGCACTGGGAACTGAAAGACCCCCAAACCCACCAGAATTTCAATTAGAGTGAGGTACTCCTCTCTGACAGTGAATGACAAAGTTGTTTAGCACCAGCAAGTGGGATACTCTACAGTTTGTTACTGACCCTGTCCTTAACCTGAAATTGCAATTACCAATGAAACGTGTATTTGCTAGGTAGTACTGAGAATGAAGCTACCCCTAACCCCAGACTGTTTTACTGCCATGTGCTGGCTTTCTGGAGTAGACAGGTCACAGGAACCAGCACAGGTGTGGACCAAGTGTATGGACAAAAATGTAAAGGAGAGCAACATGATGGTGTAGGGTAAAAAGCCCCATGTTAGGAGCATCATTCAGCAACCATTCCCTACTCCTGGTCACTCTGCAAAAAGACTGTGTGTGCACAGTCTTGATCTGGTGCTCATTTCACTCTGCTGCCACTCTTTTCATCCAGTGTTTGAGTCCTAGAGGACACAACAGTGCTGCAAAAGACAGTACACCCTCCTGACTCTGCCAGGAGTGGTGGTGAACATGCTCTCTCCCAGCTCACACATAAGTTGGGGACCTGTCAGCAGGACAAGCTAAACTTATACAAAGAGAAGAAGAGCAAGGATTTTTCAGGATCTCTGCTCTGCAGAGTGTTTTTTTTTAACAGGTCTCCAGATGCTCTGATCTAGGACTATGTCTCTGGACATGTGGAGATGATATTGCACAATCCTGAACTCGTCTTTTAATCTTTCACTAATGAAGCTTACTGAGGCAATATGCTGCTACCAACAATAGATACGTCTTTGATAAATCAAAAGTCTGGGTCGGTACCCACAACAACTTTTGCCTGCTCCTATCCTACATAGGGATAAAGAAGAGAGGAGGGATCAGGGCAGGAAACAAGCATATAAGCTACTGGAAAGTCTTTCCCAATATGGCTCTAGTTGGTCTGGGGGCTTGAAGAAGTAAGGCAATAAGCCACACTTCAGAAATCAGAGAGAGCTGAAGGAGTGATCTGCAAAGCCAAAACCAGTGACATTTCCTTGAACCTACCAGGATGACAGAGGAGTTCAAAAGCCCATGAGCCAGTTGTGTGTGCCAGTGAAACACACACTGGCACTGGCACTGCCACTAAGGCACCATCAACCCCACTGTGTTTTTATCTCTGTGTCAGGATTTTGGTGGCAGGTTCAGTGACAGCATGGGCTTAGAAAGAGAGCTCCATGGCTCAGTAATTCAGTGCTGCACTTCCAAGTTTTACAGACATCCTGGATCTCTCCTTTGATATATGCACCACCAAAACATAAACGTAGTATATCCACTTCCAAAGTGGATAATTTTCAGCAATAAGAACCTGAAATCAAGATCTAGAAAAGATTTGTAAGATGGCAATTTACATGTGCTCGAATAATAGCTCCCAAGTAATGCAGGCGCATCTGAAATTTGTCCCTTTAGGCAAGCGTTTTCCAAATAAGTGGTCTGGGAGCCAGCCCTGCTGGAATCAGCCTCTGTGGCACCGCCAAAGAGCAGATTGGCAGCCTAAAGCTATAGCCCTTATTTTCTGGAAATCACAGCATCATGACCTTCACAAATGTGCTTTACTTGTCAGATTCTTGGAGGATGGAAATTGTCCAGTATAAACTGTGTTGAGACCACAGTTTTGCAACATTGGAAGGAAAAAATAAAGTCTAAGCTCATGCCAACCTTGTAACCACATCAGCACTACACTGGTCTTATTTAGAAGTGCATGTCTGCGGCAGTTTGGACAACCCAGGGGAATTTCTCCAGATTTATGTCCGCATACCTGAAAAGGTTTTGGAATGAAATCTGTTGAAAGAAACAGAGGAGGACAAGGATGTTCAGAGTTTAATTTATATAAGCTACAGTAAACAACTGAAAATTAAACTAGTGCCTGAAACAGCCCCAGTCAAAGCCTCTCCCTCCTTATCCTTTTCCTTGTGACATTTTTTGCAAGGCCCTAGAGAGCACTGGAGAGTATGTGGTGATACGAGTCAAATGTAAGACATTTTCCAAATGGGTGAGGGGAGAAAGTTTTCTCTGAACGTGTTCCAGGAACAGACCTGAGAAAAATGCCTGATCTGAAAAGGCCTGATGAAGAGTTAGCCTTTCATTGCACGGCATTTCCTTTGAAGTGGCAAAAGTGTATATGATTGAGGATGCATTTTTGTCATGGCTGCCTTGGGAGTCACATATCCTGTGTTCACTGTATTTTATTTTATTTTAATCTGTGATGTTTGACATTGTGAAGGGTTTGCATGCAGTGGACATGATGTTAAACACTTGAATCACACTAGGAACATCAAGAACTGCCAAGTCAAACACCAGAGCTGCACAGGAGGCTGAGACAACAAGGTCTCCAGTGATTTGTCAGTGGTGATGGCACTGAGGGCCTCCCTGGCACTGGACTCTCTCCTTCCTCTGGATTTTAGGAGTGGGGCAGGCAATGCCACAGTCTTGCCAGGATTTAAAAGATTTTACCAAATACTGACAAGTGTAGTCAGCCAAGAAGAGATTTTGCCTACAATTTCCCAGAGGAAAACAAGCCATTGTGAGAAATTACTGGTTTTTGTTGTTCTGCATTTATACATCTACCTACACTGAGGCATTTTGCTATGTCTGCTGAGTGCATTTGCTGAAAAACTCATCAAAACACATCAGTCATCTTTAAAAATAAGTCTATTTTCCTAATATTATTTCTGTATGTGAAAAAAATCCTTGCTAATGAAAAAAAACCTGTCAAAAGTGGCTTATATATGCAGCCTTTTCCAGAAAGAGCCTGTAGGTATTTCAAACCTGGGCCTGTGTTTCTGAAAGTAAATAGTTTGGATTTAGAAATATACAAGTGATGAAAATGTAGGTTGTTGACAATGGGGATAGTGAGCATGGATAGACAGAATCTCAAAAGTTTCTCTGAAAAACAAATTTTTAAAAACTAGATCTTGCCGGCTTCTCTGAGCCTCCTGTCCCCTATTTTATTTGGGTTGACCTGAGGTCAGGGAGCATGAGGAAGAGGATGATCAGTGCCTTGCCCCTGGAGAGGCTGATGCCCCTGGACTCTCAGAGAAATGATTTAGGAGAGTCCCTCTCTGGGGAGCTTAAGGCGGCACTGAGAGACAATGCAGAGCAAGCAAGATGGGAAGGGACCTCCCGCACTTTCTAGCCAGTGCCTTCCTCGCACAAGAATAACACATAAAACCTTTTATGTAGCTATCCACCACCATCTAGATAGCAGTTTGCTTTTGCCCACTGCTGCTCCAATGGGAAAGTTGTTCCAGGACCTCCCTGCTCTTCTGATTAGGACTTCCTTCTAATTTCCAGACTAAATTTATTTGTGAGCAGTGTAGAACCATTTGTTCTTGTGCCAACATGGCCTTAAAACTCAAAAAAACCCTACAAAACATCCTCCAAATACTCCTAATTTTTTTTTTTTTT
>VZRN01002077.1:47675-58476 GCA_013397935.1 Dasyornis broadbenti
TCTCTTAAGACTGTAAAGAACCTAGGGGTCAGCAATGAGATATGGCCAACAGACACAAAAATGGACCGGGCATGGACACTGCAGTTCTTGTGAGAGGCAGAAATTCCAGCCACTTGCTAGTGCCAGGCTTTGAGTTCGGGAGCTACTGACTCACAAACAGGAATATCACTCATCATCAGGTGATTGACAGCATCTTGCCTCTCTGAGAGTCAGCATTTCTGAACTCCCACTGAGTTTCTATTCTAATATTTCTATTACTTAACCTCTAATATTCTATAAAAAATACAGGCTGCTACATCACCTTGACATCTTAGCCCTACCTTGTGTAACTGTATCAGTAAAAGACAAAAACAAGAAGAAAATCTTTCTGCTGGCAGTTTCTTTGTCACAGAGTCTTGATGATTTCACTGTCTTATCAAAATAAATCCTTTGCCTTTATGAACTGCTTGTCCACCAGTGTGTTTAACCATTATAATCATGCCCACAAAGTCTTTGTCATGCTGATGCTGACATTTTAAGGGTGATCCATCAAGGTCAATCATACCCATAAGGATTGTAAATTGTTTTTTCCCTATTGGAGTCAGCAACTCATGCTAACTCACTCCATTAAGAGAGCTGGTGGGTAAAGTCAGTAAAAAATTTGGGCTGAGAGGCTAGAGGAATTACCCCCAGGAGTAGTCCTAATGACAGCTTAGGCTTTGTCAAAAAGACCTTTCCTTGTGTCTTAACTGCCAGAGTTGCAAATACATGAAGTGGATGAAAACATTTATTTTCAGGGGCTCACTACAGATTATTCTAGTGCTTTTATAGTCTACGTGGCAGTCTTTGAGTCTCCTTCCATTTTATTGTTCCATGAAAAAGTTGTTAGTCATTAATGGTTATTTTATGCTCAGAAAAGCTTCCACCTTCCTTCCTTAACTGCTGTTGAATTTACAAAGTTCTCCTATTACTGTTCTTACATATTGTCTACACATCTCTTGTACCTCATCAGCAGGGCTTGCAAATGCATGTTGATTTTCCAGCATGGGGTATTGTGCTGGTGAAATGATGCTAGGTGCTACAGACACCAGCTCAGCACCCTGGTCCTTCTGTGGCCATGCAACCCAGCACTGTCACCTGATTCACACAGAAATTTGGCATCTTCTTTTCAAATGCAGCTTTTTCCTATCCCTTCCTATGCTGATTGTGAACTAATGCTCATCACCTTCACTCCTGGACAGCAGGATAAAAAACACTCTGGCCATGTCTGTCACTCTGCAAACCCTTCACTTGCACACAGCTCTGCTGCGGGCAGCAGAGGGTGGATCCACACTGTTCTGTCAGGAGGAGGTACCAAAACTTTCCCACACCACAGGTCGGGCAGGAATATCAAGGGCACTTAGCAGCTGTCAGGCTCAAAGACCAGCTGCCAGCCACAGCTGGCTCCACCTCATGCACACCTGGAGAGGGCAGGGCTATGCACTGGGTGTTCAACACATGAATCACCTGGCCACATTGCCACAACTTCTGCCAAATCACCTTTTTTTCCTGGAGCCTTTAAGCCTCTCTATTCTCCTGTGCCAGTCCAAGCTCACAGGACTCCTTGAGTCTTCCACCAATCAGCCAATCAAGTCGCTATTTTGAGGGAGGTTGAGAGTGTCAAGTAACTTCCTACAGTAATTGGTCAGTTGCCAGACCTCCCCTGTCTCCTCTCTGGCACTGGCAGTGGTGTGTTCGCTTATCATCATCAGCAAGCTCTCTGTGAGAAAGTCATGACAGCAATGTATTATGACACCTTAAAAAGTGCTGTGAGAATTCACTGTTTCTCAGGCACAGGACATAAAAAGCTGCATAACTGTGGGTTTACCAGGGTGTTGTTCTTCTTTGTTACCTGTATTACTATAGTGCCTTCCAGCTCCACACCTGGACCAGGTCCCATGGTGTTAGCTGATGAATTGACACAGATTGAAGTGATGATGCCTTTACATTCCAAGAATTTTAAATCACAAATTCTTCCTGGTAATTCAGCTTTCACCTCTCCTTTTCTCAGAGGAACAGAACAGTGACCCAGGCCACGTATGAGGCTTATCTCACAGCTACAGCAAACAAGATCTATGAGTTCAGCAGTCAAACAAACTGAAAAAGTTCCAGAAATAAGATCTTTCTCCACCTCTGTCCAACCCCAAGAATTGGTCTTCTGAGAGTTTAGATACCCTCCACCTTGTAATCTTAGATATTTATCCTAAATAGATATTTATCCTATTTTCTCTATGCCATTATGTGGAGGTGTCATTCTTTATCAAGTTTCACTGAAAAATATACCAGCATCTGTGCAGCAAACAAGGGAAATTAATTACTTTGAAGACATGAGGGAAAACAAAAAGAAATCATATAAATATCAACATTCATTCCAAAAATGGGATATTGAAAACAATTGCCAAATGCCATAGGTAAGAAATGCCAGGAGAAAAAAGTTAGGAGACGAAACACACACATGAGAGAAAAAGACAATAATCAATATATTAATATAAAACAGTAATACAGCTGGTACAATAAAGTGGTACCATGGGGAGACATGCAGTGTATCATTAGTATTCTGCTCTAATGAAACCCACAATACACAGTGTACATTAACTAGTGTAAAGTCTTTTCAGCACAGTGAATATCCCACCACTTTACTGGCCCATTTATTTTAACTGAAAGAGAGATGATCCTGTTGCCAAGCTATCAGATGGTAAAAGGGATATATTTGATGGATAAAAAAAGAGAAAGGTCTGCCACAGCTTTGCAAAATATATTTCTAATTTAAATGCATGTGGTATACAACACTCATACCGTACCTGCAGAGAAAAATAGAGGTGGGGGAGGGTAAGAGAGAAAGGGAAGGGGGGAAGAAGGAGGGGGGAAATATCATTTTAAATAAACAAAAAAAAGTCACAGACATCACTCATTTTTTTTTTCCCAACCTGTTCCTGTGATACAGATTGACAGCCCTTTTAATATGAAATAAATCAGCCAGGATAAGGAATGTCTCGGAGAACATACAGATTGAGTGCTGATTGACAGAGCTTCTCTGAAACCCATTCTATTTGCGCTCGGTTTTTTAGCAGCTAACTTGAAAGGATGTCAGGTGCTTTGAAATGTTTCAAGTGTTTTGAACCCGGCAAACAATTGTAAAATGTGCTTATTGGTGCTCAGGCTGAAGCAGGAGCGTGGTGGGGCTCATGCGAGAACAATGCTGAGGAAAGCAGGCCAGGAGAAATGAAAGCGAAGCTTTCCTCTTCCATTCAGGCACTGTCCAGCCATCAGGATTTTTGGAGTGTTGTCAACAAACATACCTAGTTAGGAAGATATTTTAAAGTGAAGATGCCACATATTGGAAACTTGAATCATGCCTGGGCAGCGTGCTGCATTGCATTCCCTCTATAGGCTCAGAGTCACTTCTAACCACGGATTGACTAGTCACAGTGCCGATAATGAGACATGACATTTTTAAAGCTGTGTGTCCAGTTTGTACCACTGCTGCTTTCCTGTTAGGCTCAGACCAGCATTATGCTGGGTTTGATAATGTTGCCGATATTATGGTTAGCTGTCTCCTTGCATTTCCTGAAATGTCCTATGTCTGTTGTTATCTCACAAAGCAAATACCAGCACATGTCATAGTCACACTGAGAGAGAAAAGATGAAAACTAAACCCAATGGCATTTGCAGGCTCTTTTAGCAGCATACCCTTGAGAATGACAATTTAGGCTTGTATGGGTCATTTTTGTATGAGTGTTTTCTGTATGAGTGACTTTTTTAAAAAAATGCCATGACATTTTTGCTTTTATGCAAGGTGCAAAAGTCATTCAGAAAGGAGATATTGGGGTTCTTCCTCTGGAAAATCACCCCACTGGGTGAGAGCACTCAGTAATGCAGTATATGACTTGGTGAAAGCTGCTGAGTTCAGCTCAGGTGCTTCACCTGAAAGATGCACATCTCGTTCACAGAAGCTGAGAATGAAACAACCCCAAAGAGAGCAGATCCACTTGAACAGTTCTATTCCCAGGCACTCCAGAGCAAGCAGGATGGATGAACAGTGCATGTGCCAGGCTCTCACCTCTCAACACGGCTCCTTCTGCCATGGCCTTGATTTCTGGTATGGTCAGTGCCTCATGCTGGGGAAGCCTCTCTCAGCATCCACATCTCTCTGCATCCAGTTGCTCCAAACATCCAATCCCCAAAAGGTAGTTATTCTCTGTATAGTTTCTTATTTTCTCACTGATTGTTGTCTTTCCAACCTTTGCAGAAGGAGACAGAAAATTTTGTATATACTGGAATAAAACTTGTACTACCAGGAGTGAGAAGAAGGGTCCCTTTTTTCAATGTGGAAGCAGATTAAAACAATCTTTTTAATTCTTTACTCCTAATTTTCTTCTAGTTTTTGCCTTCTAGATCCAAGCTGCCAATGTCCCTCTGATTTTATTTGCTCTCTCATTGTCCTCCTTGCTTCCACCTGTGGCAAGGACACCAGCATCACTGTCAATATCCCTTGCTCTTAATGCCAACACCCCTTACCTGTAACATGCAATTCTCACACGATCGCATCTCCTGGTGTATCAAAACACGCTCAGAAATGTGGTTCTGCTGCGGCTCTTCCAGTGTGCCTCAGTGCAGCAGGGTGTACTGGACAAGAGAGAGTTGTACAAGCACAGGCTGGTACTAGCATGAGTGGCATATCTGATGGGTCAAGGATGGGTCAGTCTGTCGTGAGTGTGCTGACCAGCTGGTCTGTACCTGTACAATATCAGCAAGGTGTCTGGACACACTGGATGCACCGAACAAAATACACAGCTGTTTGTCACCAGGGCTTTGGATGAACTGCAGAAGTTCTGTTTGAGCAGAAATATGAGTCCTCTGCTTTTTGACTTGAAGCAAGAACACCCTCCTGCCCCATAAAGACATGGTTAGTCACCTAATATGCATGACTTTGTTCAAGGTTGGCTCTGTGAAAATGAGATGGGACTATGTACTGCCAGGTACTACCTGGGCACAGGGTGAGCTACTGAGACCAAGCATCTCTCCTCTCCTTTATTTTTTTCAGAGTTACATGTCCTCCCCACCAAAAATTTTGCCTGGATTTGAATAAAAACAAAATTCCAGGGGAAGAATATTTTTATCTATCTCGATACAACCAGCAATACAGGGCTTACTGACCAGCCTTTGCGTTTCTCCCTCTCCACAGCCATCCAGGCACCTTCCAGTGTTCACAGACCTGTGTCTGTTAAATCTTACAGCAGAAGTCTCTTGGCATTCAATAGCAATATTATTTCTGTCCCTTATTTCTGGAAGCTTAGACTGAAGCCTTCACACTACTGTGAGTAAAGGGCAGGAGCCAAACTGTAACTCTGGGAGCCATATATTGATCCCTGTTTTAACAAGTGTTTCAAAGAAGATATAGTGTGACCCTGGTCTTCTCCTGGCACAAATCACTCCTTAGCCTTCCCCTTCTGCTCCACAGTAGGGAGCTGTCAGTACAGGAGGGAGGACAATACAGAGCCTCCATCCCCTTTCCAGTTCTTTCTGTGGAAAGGGGGAAATCTGGTGGTCTTTACTGTGCTGCTCAGGGACTCTGGCTGCTTGGGTGTCCCACACAGTCTGAAGGGGGACCCTCTATGACGCTGCTTCCTGCAAAAATGCACAGCAGAGCTGCAGCTCTATGCTGGAAGACATAAAGTGTGGGAGGGCTTTAGAAATCCCTGCCCATCTCCATGCTGCAGGTATTTGTCTGCAGCACTTGCAGGTATCTGTTTGCATCCTGCACATGCAGGCACTCAGCAGGTGTGCCATCACAAGTGGGATGTTTCCTCAGGGGAACAAATGGCACCACAGGCATTTTCTGCTGGCGCTTCCTCTTTCCCGCTCTTGCATTAGGCAGCTTTAGTCCAATATTCCCATTGCCTTTAAAATTTTTAGCTGTTTGTGTTCATCTCCTCTGAGGGAATGAGAAGCTTGTGTGGAAGTCAGCCCAGATGGAAAACAAAATTCAGTTTCCCTAAAAAATATTAACAAGTCTCTCATTTTACTTATATATATAAGCATGTTGCCCTTTTTGATATTCCTTTTTCAGCTTTCCCGACACTTGTTTTTTCCTTCCGGCCTCAGCAGTCACCCCACTTGCTTGCAGCTGCCAGAGCAAGATGTGAGTCCTACTCTATCTTATCGTCAGTCATTTTCCTGTGTAATTTGAGTGGCACAAGGTCACCTAAACATCCTCCTGTCTCTCCTCACTTTCCAAGGGGTGACTGCACTGCCTGGTGTGGCATACGGAGACACCGACTCTCACAGGTCTCAGCCAGGAGGCAGCATCGGGAATCAAAGCTCAGTTCTTCAAGAGCTGGCAGGTCTAAAAGGTAGTCCCCTGGAGTGCTGAGCCACAGTGCTGATGAGCATCAAATCTATCTTAAAGTTGGAAATATGATCCAGTTGGGAACGACTGTGATTTAATGCCATCAAAGTACTATGGGGCATATTCTTAAAGAAACTGCTATAAATTATTTGCAGCTAATTCCATGTGGATGGAAAGCATGATATGTTCACAAGTACAAGAGCCCTGCTTGTATCTAATAATTGTTATATCTTCTCTGAAATTTACTGCCGATGTCTCAATTTTAACAATTTAAATAACAAGCTTAACCAAGCGGAACTAGGCGAAGGCAGGCTGGCTCCCTTGATGAAAGCAGGACAACTCTTATGTCTGAGTACATTTATACTTTGACATGAGCAGTGACACACAAAGATGAAATCTGGTTAAAGCTTCAGCTTTCTCAGCACTGTGACAGCTTCTTAGTCTAAGCAAAACTGTTTCCAAAGTGGGCATAGCTGCTAAATTTACTTAGCAGAATGATTAGGAAAAAATGACTCTGTGAAAGGCAGGATTAGGGAAGATGCACTGCTGGATATAGAGCAGCCACAGGATCCACAAACTAGTGTGCTGGCTGTGTACTTTGACGGCACAGACAGGCTCAGACACCCCTGGCTATGCTCCATGCATGACTGCAGGGCTCAGGAATGACTTAAGCCCCAGTGCAAATCAGGGAGGTTTGATAAAAGCACATGTTGCAGATTCTGAAGGACAATATTTTGCGTGTTTTAATGCTATGAAAAATAATTGGCGATTATGGGATCTGGCCTGAGGAAGCTGACAGAGTCATTTAATGGGGGCTTATGTACCACTGCAGCAAGAAAAACCTTGGAGTATAAGTTCTTCATTGTCCCTGGGACTAACCCATCATGAGAAGAACCCTCTTAAACCATCATCAAACTCTGCTTGCAGAGTCTCCAATTAATTCCGATAAGAAGAGGAAAAGGTGATAATCTTATTCTCCTTCTGCACAAAACAAGACCACTCTTAATTCAAAATTCATACAGGAATCAATGAAAAGTTCCTTTACCAAGCTATTGCAAATCCCACAGACTTCTGTCTTAGTAGATAGGTAAATGACACAATTAAACATACCTAGAGCTCATTGTTATTTATTGATCGCATACTAAAAATCTTCCCTGGGCTATATCAGGGTTTCTTTACATTAACAACCCCTCTACTCACTTCCGTTTTGTTGGCTGGGAGACAGTTTGTCTTTGCCTGTGTATTCAGAGGAATCATGTTAGCACTGAGTCAGCTGCATTTACTGCTAGCAGTGGGTGATTCTTATAGCAAAAATAAGAAAAAAGTAAAGGAAATACTTGCCTCCTAGAGATGGTTTGCTGTTAAAACCATCTTGAAATACCTCTGGCAGCCAGTCCTAGTGTAAATCTGGCAGAATTCCTGCTGCTGCTGTAACTTACATGAAAATCTACCACCTCCCAGAAAAACATAAGTTACTGGAGCAAAATGATTTTGTTGCCAGTAAAATTATGTCTATATCAGGAGATTTACTCACACAGGTTTGTGAATTACTTGGATAATTTTTTTCCATGGCTCTCGCCAAAAGTATCTGAGGTTTATAGTACAAGCTAAACATAAAACATCACCAATGAGAAGGAATGAACAGGAGAATCAGGAAGGGCTTAGCGAATGAGAAAAGAATGGTTCTGTGATGGGCACCAAGGATATAAAATGAACTAGAATGGCAGCTATTGTATTATTTATATGATTTATTGGCATAATTATTCATTATTTATTCTAGTCTTGAAGAGACACAGACATCAGTCAATTTCAAATCCTTCAAGATGCCAATCTTATAATGAGAAGGTAGACTTTTCTTTAGGTCAGTTGGTTTCAAAATATTAGCACAAATGAAAGACAGTCCATCAGATTTGTCAGCTGCCTCGTTAATTCCCCTAGTTTCCAACCACATTGCTGATGGCATGCTTACTAAACCTCAGATATCCATGAAGTTATAACAAGCTGTGCAATTGCCCTTGACTGATTACAATCTTCATGTGTGTCCCTCTTTTCTCCAAAATTTTGTCCAAGAAGTTTCCTTTCACATATTTGGTAATTTGGAGAGGGAACAACAGGAAGCAATCTCAGCCTTCTCTGCAGGGTCTACCAACAGCTCACAGCACTTACAGACAGGAAGGTGAAGTCACAACCTAGCTGAGAGACAGCAGTAGAAACCCACCCAGAGACAGGAAGAAGGTCTCTCTGCATGGCATGTTCATGCCTTCTTTATTTTGTGTACAGACTCTGTTTTTTGAGCAGAACAAGATGCCTCTTGTTGGTGGTTATCAAGGTCCCTAATGCAGGTCCCTTTCTCCAGCCCCCTTCTACTGAGTCCCTCTCTCTAGTCAGATGTTTTCCCAGCCCAGACCAACACCTGCTTTGAATTGCTGATAGCTAAAATGTTAGAAGGAAGGAAACCATTTTCCTTGGTCTTTATTGATTTAATGTCAATTTATGCAAGTCTTTGGTCCCTTACATAAGCCAGGCCAATTTTTGACCAGCAACTGCAGAAAATACATTTACACTAGGATAAGATAGATAGCTAGATAGCTAGAATAATGTAATCTTGCAGAGCTTCTCATTGCCTCTCACACCACAGCTGTGAAGAAGAGAAATGACTGAAGTAATGAATTATTTCTCTTGGCCCTTTATTGAGGCCAACCTTATTTTGCACATGGGAAACAGGGAAGATATCATAAGCTTTGGTTTGCTTCATAAAATGTATGCTCCTTTCATGCATACCAGAATTAATGAAACTCCAGTTCTTACAGGTTTGTGTCTTGTCTTGATGTCCAAAGAGCTATAAGTTCCAGTCAAAGCATTTCTTAGAGTTGAGCATTACAGCCTTTGTCTTCCCTTCCCTTCCCTTCCCTTCCCTTCCCTTGCCAGCTTCATTAGAATATAACATCAAAATACTTGTTGTAGTACATTTAAATGATAGCCACTGGGTAAGCAGACATCATTGGTTAATGCATATAGTACATTTTTATTTACTTTTTTCTGACATTAACATTTTTATTTGGGGTCATGTGCTTTTACAATCCTTCATTTTTATTCTCCTTTTGATCTGAGTTTATGAGATCCCATCAATTACAGTAAATTTCAATCACTGAGGAGACAGCCCTCAATTCAGACAACTGTAACAAATAATCAATAAGATTATTTTGCCTTTAATGATTCACCTGCATGAAAATCAAAATGTGCTCCCTTCATTAGACCTTGCTATAGGTATGCTCTTCTTTTCTCCCTGGGTATTTTCACAGCTGATGACACACGAACAACCAAATATTTGCGTAATTCAGAGTGCTGTGCAAGGCTGTCAGCCTTGCCCTGCAGCCCCCACCTCACCCTGCATGCACAGGGTGTCCAGGCAGGAGGAGCAGCAGGCTGAGAGCCTCTTGGAGCAAGGAGGAAGCATGAGGGCAGAGCTCTCCCCAGCAGAGCCCTCTCCAGCACTTCCTGGGGCAGCCTGGCTTGCCATGTGGACCAGCTGGTGGGGAGGGTTAACCCACGGGACAAGGGCTGCTGGTGGAAAGGGGCTCCATGGCACATCATTCCTTCTGTGGGATTCTTCTCCAGGTCATCCTGTAGGAAGCACGCAAAATGCATCTTCTTACCAGCATAGCATGCCCCTTAGGCCTTCTTCATCCTTTAAATTCCCTTAAAGTGCATTATTGTCCACGGTGCTTACAGACATGGAGATGGAGAAATAGGTCTTTATACTTACACTGGCTTTTCATTTTGTTTTCAAATTACTGTGCAAGTCTCCTGACTTTTCATCTCATTTAGCTTAACCCTCAAATTCCTCATGGGTACAAGCTGAGAGCCTGGCCTCAGATGAAGTTACTTAGAAAGTCTTACTGCGTAACTACTGAGGAAATTATAGTTGTTGTTCCTTATTAATATTTTACATTATTTAATTAATTTTATTAAATAAGAGTAGCAATAATTAAGATCAAAGTACTTTTGAAGATTTTCCACTTTCTCGAGCCACACGTTGGGACGCCAATTATGTCAAGGTTTGAGCCCGGCCAAATGCCAGGTACCCCCAAATTAACACACCCACACCCAGGGCTTATGAGTTGAGATAAGGAAACTCGGGAGAAGACGCACTTAGAATGGGCAAAACAGGACTAACTTAGGTTGCAAAGTGATCTAATTTATTACTAACAGAGTCAGAGGAGTAAATGAGAGGTAAAATAAACCCTTCAAGGCCACCGTTTCTTCGCTCACCCCCCTCCCTCCTTCCCAGCAGCTGCACAAGGGAACAAGGTATGGGGGGGGGTTAGGTCAGTTCATCACCCAGATCTTCTTCCCCTGCCCGGGGAGAGGTTCTTTTCCTCTGCGTAGCCATGGGTCTCACCGTCGGCAGCCCGCCCGACACTGCTACAGTGA
>VZRN01002077.1:58686-100047 GCA_013397935.1 Dasyornis broadbenti
GTATCCACTCGCTTTGGGGCAAGTGGATCTCAGCATTTCCCGTGGGCCCCCATGGGCTGCAGGGGCACCCCTGCTTCACCATGGGCCTCACCACGGCCTGCAGAGGCTGCAGAGCTCCGGCGCCTGGAGCTCCCCCTCCCCCTCCTTCTCCACTGACCTTGGTCTCTCCATGTTTTTTTCCCTCACATACTCTCACCTACTCCTCCTCCTCTGGCTAAGGAAAAGTGCGTGCACCCATTGTTTTGATTTCGTCTTAAATATGTTTTTCACAGAGGCGTAACCAACGTCTCTAATTGGCCCAGGCTTGGCCAGCAGCATGTCCATCACCTCAGAGCTGGACATGGTGAAGGCTTCGAGAAGCTTCACAGAGGAGCCATCTTTGTGGTCCCCCCCCACTAGAAAAACCTGGGCCAAGCTAAACCACGACATAAGATTTCTCTCTCATGTAGTCCTCCATTCAGAATAATGTTGTGCCAGTAACTGCACACAATAGGATAACTTGGAGGAGATCCTGACACAAAGCATAGCTGAAATCCTTGTCCCAAGAGTCCACAGTAACACAGTCACTGTCTTTGCAATGACAGGATTTCAGACAAAAAGCCATTTCCATTATGTGCTAAGGAACAGCTGGACTCAAATCAGAGAAGAACTCCAGCCAGAAATTAGACACAAAAGATTCTCTTCAGATGTTGACTAAAAATTTGATTAGCAGAGATAATAATTGAGATGATAAACATTTCTCAGACATAAAAAAAAAAAGCAAAAACCCAACACAACACAAGCAAAACCAAGATAGAACAAAACTAAAAGGTAACTATCTACTAAATCAAACATACCTGCTGCAGCCATTGCTCCAGTGAGACCAGGGTCTAAATGATCATGGCAGAAGTGGGTGTAACTAATCCTGGTCTGAGGTTGCTTTTGAAAGGTGGCAGTACGGTTCCAAGATGCAAAAGAGAAAAAAAAAGGGTAGCTGATAAAAATTTTTAACTCAGCCAACCCTCCTTTCCCCCCCATCACTGTTTTGGCAGTGATGACTGGTATGTCATCTTTGTCAGTCAAAAAACAATTCTTTATAAACACTGAATAATAATGACCAGTGTTGTAACTTTACTGACTACTATGTGTGGCTGTTTGCATGAGAGAGAATTTGACCTTCTTAGCCCCACTCTAAAGTACTGGAAACAAATTGAATTTATAGTTCTTTTATAGCATAAATACATGCATAAAATTTTGAGATGTTTAGGAAAACTTAATAGCAGAGCTTTGTGTAACAACTTGCCTAGACAGCACAGATAGAGTCCACTTTTCATGTTCCTACAGAGTTTACAGAGTACAAAGATTTCTTTGTCTTTTCTTGCCTTTGTCTCTGCCTCTGATACTGAAATCTGTTGGTACCATATAAAATAAGAAAGGCTTTATTTTCCAATCCATCAGAATTGCTGTATGAACACATTTTGCATTGTAGCCTTAAAAGTAGTTGTGCTTCTCGCTTTTGTTCTTTCATTATGTGAGACTCACAGTTATTCAGTATTTTATTCTCATTAGAACACTGCTTGTCACATGTTTTCACCAGAAACATTCATCACCAAGGTCAAAGGGTGAATATTGTGATCTATTATGCTTAGAGGAATCTAATGAAAAGCCACATAATTATCCAATTTTAAGAGAAGCATGTAAAAAAAAAAGAAGCGGGGGGCACTTGCTATAATTTAAATTGTTTTGTTTCCCTGAAGCAAAATTCAGCACCTGATTGACAGGACATAATGATAATTCTTATTGATATGGTGATGTTAATTGTGTAGATCTATTTAATAAGTCCCATATTCCTGAGGTAAATGCATGCTCTTAACCTGCACCTGAACCTGATTTTTGATGCAGTCTGAGGATGAGGCAAAGACACAGATAACTGAGCACAAGTGGATTTTCAGTCTTGTGTGGCAGAATGGAAATTGGAATCTTCAGAATCTATTAGGAGAACAACTCTGCAGTTGCTCACACTTTTATAAATTATGCTGTATATGATGCTAAGACACAAAGTCGGGAGTTCCAACTGGGGAAAATTACCATGACTTTACCGCATCTGCAGGAGTAGGCTTTTTTTTCCCATTCTTTTCCCAAAAGAGGTTAGAAAGCAGTCTACATTTTAATAGAGATGTACTTAAATAAGATGAAAAACATTCTGTCACTTAACCCACTGACTGGCTTGTCCTCTAAAATGTGGGACAAATAGCAGAAACAATGGACACAACAAAAATATGTAAGGCAGAAAGCTGAAAACAGCAGAGCCACTTAAATGTATTTTACATTCAGATTTCCATTTTGGTGATGATGGTCACCAGCTGTAACAAGAATAGGGTGGAAACAGTGAAGGGCTATTGAAGTGATTGAGAAGAGGAGTGGGTTTCGGAAAGAAACAGGTTATATAATTGTATTTCCCCTGAGGGCATATACCTTGAGTGGACTAAGTTCTTCATCCTTTTTGTGTACCTTTAACATGTGAAGTTGGAAGACCCACAATTTGAATAAGGTGCTGGGATGGATCCATTTGGGTCTTGATAGCCCCAAGATGCTCAGCACTTCGAACACTCGTTCATATTTCAGCACATGCCTGAAGCTCACTGTGATCATCCATGCATTAAAAACTAAGCACAAGCTTTGCTGGAAGGTGCCCTGAATGTGCTGCAGGGGAAAGGCTTCAGTTCACCCTGAGGAATATGTCAGAGGGCTCCCTGTACTAAGCTCACTGAAATTACAGAAACTGAAGTCCATTGCTGCTAAGACTCATCTTCCAGGAGCTGTACCGTGATACGGCAGGCACTCAGAGGGATGACAGTACCTCTTGCTTTTCACTGCCCACCCAGGAGAATCCATTACTGGTTCAACAACATGCTGATGTGTAAAGCAAAGCCACATCCTTTTTCTGGGATCTGAGGAACTTGGCCATGTGTATGCTCACTGTAGCAGAGTGCCTACAGAACTAGTCATGGTGTCTGAGCGCAGACCAGGTCCTAAGGACCTGTCTCAGACACCTGCCCCAACACTGCCACCCTGCATCTGATACCAGTGCAGCTCCCTGATCAGGGCTGTGCTTTGCACTCTCACTCCATCAAAGGCAGAAAAGGGCGTGAGGATAACACATTTATCCGAAAGAGCTGAAGGGCGTGAGGCCTCCCTGCACAGTTTCTCTGCCAGCTGCTGCTACTATAAACTAGTGTGTGTGCTGCCCTGAGCATGTTTATTTCTCTCCAGAGGAGGAGGTGGGTTGGGAAGCCTGGAGCTCACTCCTGACCACCCACAGAACAAAGGCAGGGTTGTCCTTCTGAAATCCAGGACAGAAGGAAAATTACTTCCTCCAGAGAAAGGTGGAAACAGGGGAGGGTCTGTGGCTTGGAGGGAGTCTCAGGGTTACAAGGCCTCTCTGAGGTGCTCTGGGTTTGGTACAGTGTATGTCCCACCCTGTGCTGGGGCACAAACCCAAACCCAAACCCAAACCCATGAGGAGGGTTGGCCCTTACTCTTCAGGCATAGCCACATGCTTCTTACAGTTTCTGTCATCTGGAAATCTATCCAGTTGACATCTTTTATTCACAAAGACTTACAATTTAGGACTCAGACTGTTCCACTATGGTAGTAGAAGTGTCTTAAGGAGGAGCTGAGATTAATGAAACAATCAGGGACAAACCCAGAATGAGGTAAGCAACTTCAAAAACGATATATATGCAGCCTGAACACAGAGGGGATAAAGAAAGAGTGTTTAAAACTGAGTCAAACACTAATAAAATAACCCCCAAATCACATTTCTAAACATTAATAACACTTTAAATAAGCTGCTATAAAACTGACAAAAATAATATATTAACTTTGAAAATAGCATTTACAGCACTTGCACATAAAATTGAAATGCACTTGTGGTCCACTGTGTAGTTTGCTCATTAGATGAGCAGCCAAGGATCAATAACTCTGCAGGACAACTGTTAAGAATGGCTTAGATAAGATAATTTCAGCCTCTTTTTTTATGAACAAGAATGGCTGAACTACTGCTTTTTAAAGTAGTTTGGAGATACTGCACCTAACAGCCTCCTAGCTTTGGTTTGGTTTTCATTTTAAGTTATACCATGCAGGCAAGAAATTAGTGTGTTTTAAATGTACATCTTGCAGTCAAATATTTTCTTGTTAAGTGAAACTATCATCAAAAGATGCTGGCTGCTTAATTTCAATGGCGGTCTCTGGATAACAGGACCAGAAGTGAACATTTTGAAGAGAAAAAACATAATTAAGTAAGTCACAATGGTCAGTGGACATAGGCAGCATAAGTGCATCAGCCTCAACCACTTCACTGAGAAACCATAGAATCTTAAAATCATAGAATAATTTACATTGAAAAGACCCTTATGATCATAGACTCCAATCATTATACCGAAAACAGAGTACAAAATATATTATTTTCATAAAGAGCTAGTCCTCCAGACTCCCCCTCTAGAAAAAAAAAGGATGACAATTAAAAAAAAAACAAAACTATTTCAGCCACAGAACAATCAAGCCATGGACCACGGATAGTACATCTGAGACTGCACTACAAATAGTGTTCATACATGCTCCAATTGGGAAAAAAGTAATGCTAAAAAACTCTATTTCACCTTTGTTTTTTGCACTGATTTAGCAGGCTTGTGCTTCTTTCCATGAGAACTTGCATATCCTTCTAAACAGCCCTTATGATCAAATCTTTAAAACAATGGATATCTTTCTACCCAGTGAGCATATCCATAAAGAACTAATAAAAATATCTGTGGGACAAGAGGGATTGATGTGTAAAGAAAAATAATCAAATAAATTGAGATTGATCTTGAACTGATGAACTGAAAGTAGCATATTGAAGGCAGTAGGACTTTACTATTTTAGATGCATTATAAGTGAATAAAGGCCCTTTATCATCTGACTTGAAGGTAAATAGGAGGAAGTTACTGTAATGAGAGATGGCCTTTTATGTCAGAGAGAGGAAAAGATTAGCTAGAGACTAGAATATAACAGTTTGCAGGGTGGTAAATCTATAAACAATATTCTCAAAGATATCATAGACATGTTGTATGAAAGGGTCTTCTTGAAATCCAGCTGCTTGGGCAATAGCCACATTTAGCTGACAGGGCTAAGGATGCACGTATCCTTTGGTGGCCCACATACTGCATTTTACTTTCCATGAAATCCAGTGTGAAAGCAGAAAAGAATCCAATAGGTAGCCTGTTTTCAGATATGAGCGAAACATATATCCAGACTCATGATCTTTGATATGCTCCTGGATCCACTGACATAGACATAGCTCTGATTACTACGTGAAAAGAATTCAGATACTGAAGAGGCAAGAGGATCCTGAAGCAGGCTGTATGGGTTTGCCCAGTAACAAACCTGACAACTTTAGTAAG
Source organism: Dasyornis broadbenti (assembly GCA_013397935.1). NCBI lineage: Eukaryota > Metazoa > Chordata > Aves > Passeriformes > Dasyornithidae > Dasyornis > Dasyornis broadbenti. The sequence goes on from VZRN01002077.1 coordinate 64,107, forward strand.
GGCAAGTATCCACTGTGGAAATAGAGTGGTCAAGGAAATTTGTCTGCAGAGGCCATGGAACCTTTGACAGATCATTTTTCTAGGCAGAGCTTGCTGTACCTGAACAGAAGTTGAATCAAAAAAACCCTAGGCTTTATGGCATTAGGCATCTGCTGGATGTCCTGGGAGAAGCAGAGTCACTAACTTAGCCTGGCTCCACAGATATGACCAGGTCTGTATCAAGGTTTATCACCACTAAACAAGAATTTAGAGTCCAAATTCTCATACACAGTTTAATTAGCATGAAGTGGCCCTGAAGTTTATGGGTAGGAACAGTGGAGAAATCCCCCTGTGCAGGGACAGTGTCACACAGGCAGTCAAGATGGTACAACACCTTTCTGCACCAGCTTTGCCTGTAGTTCCACAAATAACAAGAAGGAACACACCAAGATGAGTTCAGGAGAAGGATGTGGACAGAAGTAACTATGTTATGCACTACAGTCATTTTTCTTTGGTAGATATCCAGCTGTTCTAAAGTAGCTGGAACACTCTATTATGCTGAGCTGAGTTTAATAGAATGAAGAATTAGGGTCTACACCCTTCAAAACTTCTATGTACCTCACTTTTTTACCACAGAAGGGTGTCAGCTCCATGGCCAGAGAGGAAGCCTTCATTAGGTACAATGTAACATAACTGGACATAGCAGTGTAAATGATGGCTGGCCCAGCAGTTCTGTGAGGTCTTCAGGTTCCTGACCTGTCACAAGCTTTTTGTGTAGCCTGAAGCAAGGCAGCTACCCAGCTGTCCTCAATGTTCCTTCCACAAAATTGGGAAAGTAATACTTTCCCTTTTAAAGGGATGAAAATTATCACAGCGCTGCAGAGAGGATCTTCTACTTGACAGGCAGCTTGACAGAAGGATTTCTTCAGGTATAAAGTTGACCCAAAGGAGTTGTAGTGGAAATCCCATCACTTGAACTGTTTCCAGACAGAAAGAATATGGCCTAGGAGAAGCCTGTCTCAACAGGCTGTTACAAGCAGATTGAAAATTAAACTTTTGGACCTTGTAGATTATCCTTTTGTGCCAAGACAATAGATCAGATAACTTTGATTTATGAGAAGCAAATCCTGAGAAGTGCTGAACGTGCCTAACAAATTGATGGGTGACACCCACCCTGAAATGCTCCTGGACTCAGAAAACTCTGCAACTCAAAAGTCGAGTACAAGAGTACAATGAAAGGCAGATAACTCCAGAGCTGACTAGTCCTAAAAATCATGTACTGAATTCCAAATCCCAGCCAATGCCCTCTAAAACCATATTTCACTTTAGGAATCCCTTTGCTCCAGGGATTCGTTTAGTCACCTTGCATGTCACAGCCCAAATCTGTAGGGAACAACTACCAAAATAATTGTTTTGACCAGGTGTCATGGACTGTAAGCTTTTGTCACAGTAGACTGTGTACTTGTGGCATAATAGGAGATTAGGACTCACTTGAGAAAGAAATAGCTTGTCACTCCATCGATCAGAAGGTCGCACAAGAGACCAGTGTTGCCATCATCTTGGAACAGGGGCAAGTTTGAGATGGGACAAGGAAATTACTGTTGCTATTGAAGAGACATAGATCACCTCCCTGCTCACACCTAGTCCGCTACTTTGACCATCAAGTTAAGGCAGAAAACTGCATGACAGATTGAGGATACATCTATGTCAAACTGTGAACTCTATTTTGTTCTATGAAACGTGTTTTGCGTCAATGCTTATACATTGTTATACTATACAGTGCTGTGACCTTCACTGAAGAAGGTCACCCCATGTCGGAAAGCAAACCCATTTGTAGACTACAGCATAGATTTTACTGCAGAAGAAAACAAGCCATCAGACATGAAAAGCTCTTTCCTATGGGAGCAAATGTATTTTGCTGGGTTTTGTCTTTGAATAACACTCCAAACCACAGCTAAGGAGGAGGTTGATGGTAAAGTCTGGAAGAAGAACCATAAGGAGCAAATAAAGCAGAGCTCAAATGCAGGCAGGCTGGAAGAAAACTCACCCATTCTTGGGTTTATGATTGCCTCAGGATTAGACTGTAGGAGGGTTGTGCTCAAGGTTTGTGCACTTTCTATAGTGATGTGTTAACAGTGAAATATTTGGAATTGAGAACATCCTTCCCTTCTGACCTGCTTTTCCTGGGATGCTGCTAGAGCTTCCCTGCATGTAGAGCCTAGGGAAAAGTGTCTAAGCAGCCAAAGAATCGGGAAAGCAGAGAGATTAATTTGGCAGATGGGCAAAGATTGTACTGATGAGTGTACCTGCACTCAGAGGATTATAGCCACAAGGCCTACAACTTGGAAAAAACACATTTCTGGAGATGTATATAGCAAATTTAGAGGAAAATATGATTACAACAAATTTCCTGAGAGTATAAGTACCCACTGCAGATAGTTTTGACCATTGTCTCTCTGCCTGTCCACTGCTCTTTTCTCAGACCATGCATCCAGACCTAAAGCAAAGGCTTCCAAGTTGAACCAAGAACCTTAACCTGTGCTTGTGTGAGCAGGGAAAGGACATTTGCATGCTATTCAAACAAAAGAGACAGATGGGCTGCCTAATTCAGGGGGACTGATTGTAAGTTGCTGTGCTGATCATAAGTCATGACTACAAGGAGACTTTTCCATAAAATGCCTTCGGACAATCCATAAGTGCTGCTCCTCAGCAGTATCCTTCTTCCAGTTGTTCTGACTAAGAATCAATGAGGTTTTTAGCAAAATCTATGAGGAACAACTCAAAAACTGTTAAATTATAAAAAAAACCTGAGAAATGCACCCTTCTACTGTAGGATTTGTTTCCCTGGTGTCCCTACTAGGGCTCCTGGCCACTACCTGTAATATTGAGTTGAGATTAGAGTCACAATTTCCCTGTTTTAAAAATCCATTTTTGTCCTTTCTTTCTCCTTCTATGGAAGAAGACAGAAAACTGCACCTCAAGCTAGAATTGAGGCAACTTACTCATCAGAGACAGCCGGGACCAGGGGTCCTTCTATTTTATAATTTCTTATTCTGGTTTGACATATTCGCAGAGAAATTCCTGGAAAGAAATAGCACAGTCATAGCAATTTCCTTATTTTTAAAGGCCCACTACATAAAATTAAAGATGGTAAAATCTAGACCTTTATTTAGTCTGTCTCTCTGGATAGTTATATCTGTGTAAGCCCGAGAACTGAAGGGAGGCATTCAGTGACCATGTCAGAAAGCTCTGTGTGTCTTCCTGTCAGATGCCCCATGAGAGAGAAATGCCTTTCATTACCAGTCTAGTCCAAGGAAAAATAGGAATAAGATGAGAGAGAAGTATAAACAGATAAACTTGCCGCAAGTCTGGATGTATATTTTTTTGTAAAGTTTCTCAGGTGTCAGTGCTCAATCATGTGGATTCTCCAGCAATGGGATGAAATATGAATTGTTTTTTTTTAATGCACAATCACATATCCACACCAATTCTGCCTAACTAGTAAGCAAGATGTGAGGTAGGACAAATATGTACTGTCAGATGTAATATAGTAAAACAAATCACATTTTATCCTTCTTCATCTGAGTATTTCCCCATTGTATTGTTTATCCTTGTAGGCCACAGGGTTTTGGACTCTGAGCTGGGATATGCTCTTGGTGATATTTTCTAGAACAGGAGAAATGCTTTTAAGTCTATCTAGGTAATTTGTGGGTTTTACTTCTCCCATTTGCACCAATGGGCATGTTGCTGCTGAATTCATCCAGGGCAAGAGATGGTGAAGTGTGATTCATGGAGCTTGTTGTCAGGACACAGGGCTGGCTAAAAGAAGTGGAAGGACATAGCCTGAGTAAAGGCAAGAGAAGCCAATGGAAGTTGGCTTCTAGAGCAAACTACTCAGATCTGAACAAAATTTCTCAGTGGAGCATAACAGCAACCACTTATTTCGCTACTTTTAGATCAAAATACTGTTGAACAACACACATACGATGTTTCTCAGTACAAAAGAAACATATGGCATCTGTATGAATAAATGTATGTGAATAACCTGTGTTTTACAATGTGGCTGCATGAAGCAGTACTTTAACTTATACAGACTGACACAGAAGGTCATGTTTGGCAGTGAATATACACCTGTGACAATTCTGACATGCTCCTGGGGTTGCATGTCAGGAACATAGGAAATACCTATGTTCCTGACAAATGGGTTATAAAAAAGAAAAAATGTTGCAGGGTCAAGTTCCAAATCTAATCAGGCACCTCTAAATGTGGTGAGCCTAACTTACACATATTTAAAAATAAACCATTACATAGACTTACAGCTACTAGAGATAGGCTCTATTACAAATAGCATTTGCTGCAGACAATACATACTGAAGGTTTTTTAAGGCCAATTTCCTACAGTCTGCTGAGCACATAGTATTTCTATACATGCTGCTGCTACGTCTGTAATACTATGGTACACTGGGAGTAGCTTAAGGCCAAACTGTCAATATACAGAAAGGACAAAAAGGAAGACTGTCTTTGCCGCCCTAGCATATTTGCTGAAGAGCTGAACTGGACTGGACTGGATCCAGCTCTCACTCTAGGGAATGAAACAGAACAAACAGCACAACCAGCTGGACTGTTTGTCCCAAACTGAGAAAGTTTTGGCAGCCTGAGGGCAGGACCCTCTCTACAGCCAGGGAGCTGCATCCAGACAGCATACAGTGCTCTTACTAGTATGTGCACTTAATGCTGCTTCTGAACATATTTCCTATGTATCTGGAGGAAACACCTTTTTATGACCTTAAAACACATACCCCATCCACTTCTCCCCTGCCACTGGGCCAGAGGCTTTAACAGTATAATTCATCCAATAATAAATTAGTGCTTGGTCCTTGATTTCTTGAAATGAAAAGTTTCTTTGTAAACGGAGAAACAAACGATTTCTCCTTAAAGAATCCCAAGAACTTGTCGTAAACAACTTCAAAGTCAGGGCACGGATTTAAACTTTACTTGTTTTCCTACTGTTTTATTTGCAGGAATGGTGAAGTGTCAACCTTTATTTTGGATATCCTTACTGGCAGTATCAAATATTAAATATTAAATGGTGAAATGCTTCATGACATTCACGGAGAGCTTTCTGCTATTGCACAGGCTTTTACCTGGGTATCTTTGAGACACATTCATGCATGGCCGTGCCAAAAGCTGGACAGATGCACATTCATGCAGTCACTGTTCATCCTGCACAGACTACGCTTCAGCTGGGGTCATTCAGACCTCCTCCTCCTCAGTACAAAAATGCTGATTTACATAACCGAGGACCTGGCCTTGGAAACACTGCTGATCCCACCATGGTTGCCTCCTGTTTCTCCAGCCATTGCTGAGAGGTAGAATAACACATTAAGGGATTTTCAAGCCTGACTCCCCACCCCAGGAAACCCATCGAGCTGGGAGCGCCAGCTCTGGACATCTGTGGTGTGGGGCAGCATTCCAGTTGTGAGCACTGACTTACAGCCAACCCCCAGTGCCCCAGAGAAGACAGACTGCTCCACCCTGCCCCCAGAAGGTGCTCAGGCACCGCTTCCTCTGAACGCCACTTTAGCAGTGGTCTAACACAATACATCTGAAGGAGCATTTATGCTGTGCTCACTGCGCATTCAGCTGTGGCCACTTCAAAGGTTTAACCAAGTATTTTATGGCCATGGTAAAGGGTTCTTATTGATTTAAATTGCAAGCCTGGCTCCCGTCAGCTTCACTTGAGGGCAAAAATGCAATAAAATATCCCACATCAGAGAGACAGATGTATCGCATTCAAAATCTTAAGATGTCCTTTTCACTATAATCACCTTCAGTGGTGTGCTGTTTTCCTCTCATTTTTTAAGGACAAGGTTATCTTAGAGATTTCTCCATCTCTACAGAGTTGAGCTGCCTCTTAAATTTGCCAGCAAGTCCATCCAGTGGTAGGCATGAACCGAGCCTGGTGGGGTTTGGGTTTTTCCCTATTTGTTGGACACATATGTAACATTGCTGGGATGACATTGATGCATTTTCAAATGTTAACACAGTTTGGTCATTAAATAATTTGCATATGCAGCAAGCAAACCCTCAGAGGGGTATGGGGAGCCCTTTCTGGTGCCCCTGGGATCCTCTGCCTCCATTGGCATACCTGCCACCATTTCAGGAAACCCTGCTCTGGACTGGGAAAGTCCTTACACCCTGGCATACTTTTAATAAAGGAGAGACATTGTCAATTCACAGCACTGTTTCCCATCTCCTCATCATGGAGATGCTCTATTGCAGCCACAAAGGAGGTCTCCTCACTGGGGCAGTGCAAAAAACCAGGCACACCTTTTTGTGTACTTCCCAGGCAGCTTCTTTAAAATAATTTACCTGAAATGCATCTGAGGTGAAGATAACCTCCGGACACATCCGGAAAATAGCAAACAATTGCTAGGTATCTGACATTTGAAATAACATGTTTCTGGAGGGTTGACATTACAAGAGTCATTTCACTTCAAAATGTTATTCCTAATGTAATTTTTTCAAATTCATAAGAGGAGCTTGCTAGGATTCAGCGCAGCGCCGGAGTCACTGGGAAGACAGAGGTCAAATTCATTTCATTTCTTTTATGTTTTCCTCTCCTCGCTAGATGAAACAAATGATTGAGCTGGGAACACTTGGCAGGTCTGTGGCTGTGTGCGGCGGCGCCGTCGCAAGATCGATTTTCCCCATCCGGGGGGCGCAGGCGGCATGGGTGACATCTGTCGCGGTTGTCATGGCAGCCCACGGCGCGGGCCGGGGTCAGGCCTGACAGAGAGGGCCTCCCTGCCTCCGCCCGACGCGCTTCAAGGTTAACAGCCAATGGACCAAAGAAATAGGCAATTATAGTGCAGTCAATTCTGGTTAGGGAAATACCCAAGAAGTAAATATATCTGATCAGCGGATGAAAATGAAGCAGCCTGGTGCTGTGGGTGGGGGCTGTCAGTGCCCTCTGGGTGTGGGGCTGTGCTCTCCCAGATTGGCGGCCACCTTCGCCTACCTCCAGCTCTGCCTCATGGAGAGGCTTCCCCCTTTCTCCCATGGATGGTCTCTGTCTGGGTCTCCAGGCTGCTGAAGAGCCACCATCACCTCCAGGGGAGACTCTCCTTCCTCACGAGCTGACAACAGGCTATCTCGTGGCTTGGCACTTGTAGTGGCACCCAGGAGGCCTAAACAATGGTTTCAATAAATTATATCTCCATCTAACTGGGTATTATATGTATATTCTAATGTCAACATCTTTTCTGTGGATGAACTGGTTGTAGAACCAAGAGGGGGAAGAGGTGAGGGCTCCTCAGCTTCAGCTGCTTAGCAGGAGTGAACATTGGATTCTCTCAGCCCTCGAGGCAAACCAAGGCACCACCATGCCCAGCAGTTGACCTCAGAGCTCAGCACCTTCAAAACCTCGCACTCTGCTTCCACTCTGTCTTCCCTGAACGGCAGGGTAAATGCAGCAACCTGTCTCAGAGCAGCTGTGGTGTGGATGGAGGAAGGAGGAGGCAAGCAGCTGGGTCCTTGGGCTGGTGAAGTCCCTGAGCCTCTGAGCCAGCTGTAATGTTTGGGAAGGATACCTCCTTCCACAGCGGGAGCGGTGAGGCATCAGGAGATTGCATGAAGATACATCCAAGGATGCCTGGGCACGAGTCCCACAGCATGTCCAATCCATGTCCACTCCTCAGTGATTTTGGAGGTGATGCTGTTTGTTCCAGACCTCCTGTCCCTCAAGCAACGTATGCCCCAGCTAACTCCACAGATCCCCCATTTGCTCCATGGATTTCCTGCTGCTGCTTCCGAGGACAGCCTAAGGAGGGTGGGATAGAGGCCACCTTGGACAGCAGGAGAAGGCTGGACTAGTTTCATGGGCTGTCTCTGCAAGTCCTGTCATCACAGACAGGCTGGAAACACTTTCTTCTGCCTCTTGATGTTCATGGAGAGAAGGAAAATCCCCCTGTCTCAGTGCTGCAAAGGCTGCTCTCGCTGTAATGCGTGCACCAGTTCCTGTACCTTGGGGTGAGAGTCTGCTTTAACCAGAGCCCCTTGTCAATCACTCCTGGCTCCCAGAGGGATCAGCACAGCAGAATGGAGGCTTGTTTGTCCCGGCAGCTGCAGCTTCTCCAGAAAGAAGCTATCTGAATCAATGAAAACATTCAGTTTTAATGACCACAGAAAACAAATCCCTCAAGATCATGAGAGTGTTTCAAGTGATGGATCGAAAGCAATACAGCCATTTCCTTCTGAAGACATTTTCCCAGTATCTCAGTGTGGTAACAGACGTTTTCCCTACACTTCTGACTTTAATCCAGAGCTACAATTTGAATAAGATGTGACTTCCAAGAGCATGGACGAGCTAGAGTAAAATTTTTCTTAATTGTATCTGCATCCCCAGTTGATTCATCACTTCTTTCTGTCTGTATCTGGTTCCCACACGATCACATACGGTGCTCCTGTGGTGTTCCACCTGCTCTGCTTAGCCACGTGTGGACATGTGTGGGGTCAGGGCAGGGAGGTGAGACTCAGCCTTAATTCTCCAGCCTCAGTGCAGAAGTCCAGCTACTGCTGATCTGCCTTAACAGTGTTCACAATGCCAGAAAGTTCTTGCTGAAGTTTATGAGACCCCCACCTCTCTTTGATGTCACTTTTCAGATTTATCTTGCATACAAAATACATATTTTTGTAGCTTTTTTTTTTCAGCAAAGCCAAGCATTGCTGCCTTTTCTTTCCTTTTCTTTCCTTTTCTTTTCTCTTTTTTTTCTGAGAAGCCTTTCTTCAGATTTGCCCAAAGCAGCCTTTTCCACTGAAGACAGATTTCATAGAACTGGTTGCTGTTTACCAGAGTCAGTATCAATGACAAAGGGAAGTACCACATCCTGAAGATTTTATTTCTTTTTGTTACTAGTGTCTCAGCTGTCATCCTGGTCTGAGATTCTGTTGATCTCCTGTTGCCCTGCTACATTCCTGTCACTCTCCTCAGCACACTGCCTGGGTACCAAGTTATTTGGCATTGCCCCCCAGATGCCCTCTGGACTCATTACATGGCTAATAGTGTTTTCTGTATTACTGTCTCCATCTGCTAAGGAATTGCTTTCAAAGTATATTGTGTTTTCCTTAAGATCTCCTTCTGGTATGCTAAAAAAGAAATATTTATTCCTAAGAAGGTCACCACCTCTATTTAGTCACCTGTTGAATGAATTCAAGATGCTTTGATTGCAGGCTTTCTGGGGCAGGTTTTCTTTGTGTCACTCATCGATACTCAGCACCTGCTAAAATGATCCTGTTTTTCAGAAGTCTTCATCTATTACTGCAGCAAAAACAATAAACACAAAAAAGATATGCTTCCCAGATCTGGGGTCAGAGTGATACAATTTTCCCCCATTTTGGTCACATTTGTTTGTCCCACAAAAAATGATTCATGAAGTAATTTAATTTCTCAATCTTTTATGTGATCAACGCAGCAAAATTTATAATGCCCATATACTCTGCAGAAGGCACCAGTATGTTGCAGCATTTTAACCTTTTAAATATTCCGTATTTCAGCTGGCTAGCCATCCTACCCCTTCTGCACAGTTCACTGCAGCTGTAAATAGTGGAGGGAGAAGAACAGACAGCCAATCAAATTACAAAAAGCTGAAAAGGTCAAAACTGCACAATTTACTACTACCTTTTCCAAAATACAGGAGACTTTAAGATCCCATTATTTTCTCTTGAAACACTTAATTAAAAAAAGCAAAAATTGTGTAAAAGGAGTATGTGGGTGGAAAAATAAGTAAGGCAATCCTTGTATAATATGTGTCACCAGTGTAACTATTTCTTTACAGTCTTAATGTCAACTACTACTAGTCTTTCTCTCTTATTAAGAGCCATTCCCGCAGCTGCCTTCTTCAATTTTCTGTAGGGCATCCCAGCGATTGGCTAGTCATCAGCCTTCCACCATTCTTCTGGTTTTGATCTGTTCTTACAAGCACCTGGCAATTTTCTTCAGGGAGATAAATTTTGCAAATGCACAACATTCACTGCACAGCTTCCAGCAGACTGGAGAGCAGTAGGAAAGGAAGAAGACAGGAATCTATCTTGACATATGCAACCCCCAGACAACACTACAATCTCCTTTCACTTGAGTAATATGCATGGAGCCCTCTTTTAGGCTGAAGATGACACCGGAAAATGTCCCTCCCCTCTATATTTGCAACATCACCATTTGTATTGCAAGTCAATTTGCTCTTTTTCCTGGCAGGATCAATGTCTATAGCATTGCACCAGTGTCCCTGTACTCTCCCCGCAGCTGTCCTTCTGTCCATTGCAAATAATTCAAAAAATTCCTGCTGTAGACACAAAGCAGCACCACCCATCTGCTCCTTGGTGCATAGAGAAATAGCTCAAGGATGACAGACTGCCACAGCTCTGTCGCCCCCAGGTGTGGGCTGCTGTCCCAGGACTCCACAAATTGCAGGCAGCAAAGTAATTTTTGTTCTGTGTAAGTTATTCAGCCATTTCAGCACGTGGAAAAGAGTCCTCTGCTACTTTGCCATTTCAGCTGACTGCTCTTTTCTGTGGAAACACTGGCAAATAATTGTTAGGATGTGTTTTTCTGAGACTTTTCACTTTTTTCTTTCTGTTGAAATAATATTTATGTAATTTTATGAATTTTTCTTGGATGTCTTTGACAGTAAATTAAAGCAAAACCAGCAGAAAATTAACAGAAGATAGACCCTTTGGGTTTTGATACATGAGAAGTAGGGTAAAAAGTAAAAAACATAAACATAAAAGGTGGAAAGGAAATACCTCTCTCATGTTTTTACACAGCTAATTAAAGGAAAATGTTAAAGAATACCAGAATAGTTTTTCTTCTGTCAGGCCCTACTTATACTTTCCTAAGGAAAAATAAGTAAGAGCATGTGGAAGCTTACTCATTTGGTCTCTTATTTTCTTTTTCTGCAAAAAGGATCCCCCCCTTTCTTGTGTCTGGTCACTGTACTGTGCATGGTAGAGGAGCCCAGGCTGAAGATGTGCCGTTGTAGTGCTACAGCTCTGCACTAAGGCAAGATATCATCCCAGTGCCAGTGCAGTTTAGTGGACGCCTCTGTCTTCTTCCAGGGCTGAGCAGAGGCCCTAGACATGTAACTGGGAAGGGCAGAACTGTACTGGGGCTTGGATGAAGGGCCAGCTGCTCAAATGGCTGAAGTGATGCCAGTTTAGCTGACAGGGACTGAAGCTGGCGCTGGCGCTGGCACTGGCACTGGCACTGCGACTGCATAGCATCCATGCAGTCAAGAGGGAGAGGTCAGTCACACAGCGGGGATGCCAGGGAGGAGGCAGCAGTGTGTAACCTCATGCCCAGGATAGAAGGGATTATAGCTAACACCAGGCTGGTGAGCAGCAATTTTTCTGAGGTTACCTTCAGTCATGTGCTGTCTGAGGGTTCACAAGTACGACATATGGAATCACATCATTCATAGAAAGGTGCCATTTCCAGATTTTTTCACGAACAGACCTTTCAATTCTTGAAAGTGCTTAAAACACTGAACACACAATTCTCAGGTATCCTATTTTGTTAAAAAAACATCTTAGTCTGGATTTCACATGCTCAGCCATGGGGAAATGGCTCCCACTCCCAGTAAATCATTCTAATGGTCAGTTTCTCTCTATGTAAACACGTCAGTGTTTATATGATGAAAGGGAGCTTTTGTCATTGACTTTAACTTGTAGCTATTTCCTTCTCCTTCCTACCTCATTTCTTTGAGTTTTCTGCTTTCTCATGTCATTTTACTCTTAGCTATTGTTTGTCTTCTTTCCCCTCAGCTTTGCTTCCTACCCACCTTCTATTGTTTCTGTTTTCTCAGCCTTTTTGACCCTCCATTCCTTCTCCCTCTCTGTTTCCTCTTACAACATCCGCCTTTTCCTGAATTTATCTGCTCTGCAGAATTTCACGGTGTCCGAATACAACCATGGCACAAAGCCTGCTGTGATTTAGTCACTAGCAATCTGTCGCTCAACTATAATGAAACCCTGTCACAAACAAAATTCCATCATATGAGAAGCATTTCCTGTATGAAAATTATATTTTTGGATTAGAAGGGCATTTCTCTTCTGGCAAGTCTCCCCCCAACATCCCATTCTTTGCAGAGCCAAAGATTGCATTTACTTTGATAGAAGAGAATGCCAAACAGAGCCTTTTGGGGAGGGAAGAAGTAGTGCAAACTACTGATAATCAAGATAAATCAAGCCATGACGTAGAACATAAGCACTATGCTCCATTCAATTCAGCTAGGGAGCTCAACTTGTTCAGCACTGTAGGTTATTTTCCATTTGTAATTAGAGCAACAAAGAAACAGCCTTTCCCTGTTCTGCTCCATCAGCACAGCCCCAGCAAACATCCTCATTTTCAATAACTCTTCCCCTTTATCTCACTCTGCCTGATGCCTAATAAGCTGATTGCTATTTACTTTGGACCAACAGCTAATCTGTTAATGATTGATTTTAAATTTTTACAGCCATTTGTCTTTGGCAGGACTTGAGAGTGTGAGCAGCAGTCTTTCTTACCTGATGAATTGGCTTTTCTTTAAAAAAAACAAAAAAAATTTAAGTCAAAATTCTTCGCTGTTATGTTTTGCTGACAAACAGCTGACACACAGTGAGCAAAGCTTAGACAAAAGGGTAAATCTTCATCAGAAATTTCATCAGCCTTTGAAACCACCAGCAAATAATATAAGCGGACATTTTGCTAATAGTTGTAGAGGGGTAAAGACCTACTTATGAAGTAAAACATAATTGTACTATAAATTCACAGGGCTTAAAATTCTTAATTAACAAAATTGATGCTTGTAACGATGGTTAGGTGGGGAATAAGAACTAATCCTGCTACTGTGCTTGAAAATGATCTAAATTGTATACCATATGATATATGTATTACCATGATATATGCCTAAAAGTGAATTTCATTTCCCATTAAAGGACTGCCAAATAGACAGTAGTTATTTTAATTGGTACAACACAGCAGTGTGGTGCAATTTAATCGTTGATTCTAAAAATGGAAAAGTGAATAATAACAGCTTAGCCTGTATATTCTGAAAAGAATAGGAAAAATTCTATACCAGGAAGCTATGCATATTTATAAATGTTGTTCCTTCAATGAGCCACTTAGGGACAGGCCCTGCAAGGAAATAAATCATGCTTAGAATGCCTATACTGTGTCTCACCCATAGATCTCAAAGCTCTTTACAAAACTATGCAAGTTGTGTGATTATCATTTTACAAAGGGGAGAAGCCAAATACCAAAAAGTGATTTCCCTAACTTCTAGAATGATCCAGAGTTTGGTTTAGGACTCACACTGGAAAAATAACCCCTGTTCAAGGAACCAGTGATGCCACTTTGTGCTAAATTATTATCAGGTTCTAACAATAAATGCGTTTTAATCAGTCAACGACTGATTTGTAAGATGATCTTAAAAGCTGTATATGCACTATACATGCTGTATATACATTATATATGCATCCAGGATCCAGGTACATAATGAGGGATAGTCTGACAGAGACAGGGAGGCAACCTAACAGGTTATGCAGCTGCTCTGTTCCCTCGATGACAATGAAATAGTAGAAGAGAAGGTTGTTTAATCCTCATCAGTCCCACACCACAGCTCTGGTACCACACGTAGCCTCTGTCAGGCTTGAGTTAAAGAAGCCTAAGAACTCCAAAATAACCCCAAAAGTAGGGTAGTGTACATGGAAGTTGTGACCCACTCTTTCCTTATGTATATTTTGCATAATTTGACCAGGACTAATAAGCTGTAACCAAATATAAACGCTGTATGTACAGCCAAACCTCTCAGCTCCAGACTGAGTTATCCAAAGCTTACTATCTTCCACAAAAATTCTGAACTTATGGCTAGCTTAAAAAGCAAAGTAGCACTTCCTCAAAGGAAATGAACACTGGAGTAACCAATTTTGGCAATACCAGCACAGGCCAGCAACCATCAGTGCAAAGGTTTTGCATTCCCTAGACTGGATGCATAATTGCAAAGCACTGAAAAGGAAGCACTGAACTGTCTGAAGGATGGAAACTCTAATCTCATTAATATTTTAGATACAAGACATGGAAGCTCCACCTGCCGTCAGCAATATCATGAAGACAATCAAGGTGACTTGGGAACAGGACTCCTGGGCCTCCACAATGGTCTATTGACCTTCTGGTGAAGCAGATACCGTGTGACAGAGATTGCCTATCTCAGCAGGCAGGATGGAAACAGGAGAAAGTGTTAAATATAACCAGGTAGACAGTGATGAATTGACATGCTGAAAAATCGAACGCTTCAGTAATCAGCCTAAGGATCTGATATCAACAACATTTTTCAGTTTTGTCTGAATTCATTGAAAGGTGTAGTTTAGCAAGCTCACTTCTCGTTGGTAAGACCTTTCATCTTTATGCAGGTTTTCTGATTGGATTCTGAGACGTCATCACTGGGCTCTGTGTCATTGCTGTTCTTTGCATAGAAAACAGAGAAAACATCTGCATGAGTGCAGAGTGGCCTGAACAAACCCAGAATTGGAGAAATGACTGGATTGGTGACATTCATTAAAAAGTGTTACCTTGCTCCACTTACAGTGAGAAGTTAGGGCCAGACTCAGCCTCAACATTTACACACGCGGTTGTGCAAGGCCTCCAAGCAATTTCCAAAACATATCTGTGACCCATATCTGACATGAAGAAAACATCAGGCTGAAAAATGAGGGATCTATCTGAGCCTTTGTTGCAAGCTGGAGGTGACATTTAGTTGATGCATGCTTCACAGCAGCCCCCAAAGAGAGGACCTTGGAAGGCTGCAGGTAGTCTAGAGGAGCTGATCTCCAAAAATATAGTTTCATGGGTTATTTGCCCAGTCTGAGAGGAGGTGACACTCAGAGCCCTCTCGCCAGTTTGGAGGTGAATTTCTCCTCCACAGCTCTGAGTTCTTCCCCAGGATGAAAGCTGTTTACTGAAAACTTGAAACAATTAAATACTGCATGTATATTTAGCACTCTAAAGCCTTTGTAGCTATAATTCTAATTACAGAAGTCTAATGAATGTCTTTATGGCTTCATTAAATCTTTGGGATATTTATATTATTCAAAGAAATAATCTCCATCCATTAAGAGTGCATAAATCCTGAAGCAGAACTTTAGATATTGCCACAGATATGCATATTTCATTGCAAAACACATATAGAGAATTTAAAGAAATCCATTAATAGGATTATATACCTTTCTCCTAAAATATATTTTGAACATAATATTTTATTACAGAGGTCTGACTGCTAGCAAAGCAGTACAGGAGAGGACATTCTAAAGTAATTACTCAGATGGTCAAATGGACAAAAATTACTCAGCTAATGTTTGAAAGATCTTCCATAAAGGAAAAGTTTAGTGTACTTTTCATCTGTATAAAGAAGCCAGGTTCCTTTCATCTCAAAATTAAATACTAAGGGTACAAATGTCAAAATTGGGAAATTAAGAAAAGAAAAAAAAAAGGAGGCTATTTCTCAATACATATTTATCTCAGGCATGAGCACAGGACTTAAAGGTTCTCGGGACAGCTATAAATTGCACATGCAGAGCACCAGTTTTGCAACAAGATGTGAATTTTTTATGGGATTGAATCTATTACCTAGACAAGGGGGCTGATGTCACCTGAGATGCTCTTGGGAAGCTGGAATAGGCTTCAGCTGCCACTACAGCTGGGCACAGGTCTCCCATAGATCCTGTGTCATCCCACCCAGCCTGAACAGATCCTTGAAGTGGCTAAGGACATCTCCAATGGAAGCAGACAACCATGCATAGATAACTGAGTTTCACCCCATCTATCTTCATACAGATCTCATGAAGCTTTATCTCAAAGTGTGTCAGAAGGTAACCCCAGACCCTGAGGAGCTCCTCTTTCCAGACACCCAGTGAAAAGTGGGTCCTACTATCTGAGAAACAAAAAAAAGCTCTTCTGAGGCACAGATGGATTTCTTGCATTCTTTCCTTAGTGCCCAATCTTGTCCCTTTCCTTATCCTCATTTCTGTGGAAAAATGAGCCTCAGATCCTGCCCTGCCCTGACTCTCTCAGATCCACTTATATCCTGATTGCCAAGCTGAAATCAACAAAGAACTTTTCCTTTTCCCTTCATTTCTCCATCTATTTCCTACTTGGACTTTCCATTCCTCCACATATATCAGGACTGTGGACATATTATTTTATTCTTTAACAACTTGAGAGTCAGGGCTCTAATTGGCAGCATGATTTTGAGCACAGTAGTAACTGGCATTGGCTAGGTTTCTCAGAAATAAGAGATAATATCATTATTATTCCAGCCTTTCAACTTCTGAATGGGCTGCATCAGATCCATGTTAGGTTTTACACTTTTGCATCATTTCCCATTAATATTGCACGGAAAAGCAGTATTCTCTCGCAAATTGGCTGAAGTGTGCAGTATATCTAGGAGCAACCTCAGCAGGAGATAGATAGTGGCTGTCCCCAGGGTATCCTAAGGCTACTGATGAGGACAGATTCAGCCCTGTTCAGACATTCCACGCCGCTGCTGAAAGCACACCAAGCATCTCTGCATAGAACATTTTCAGAAAAATAGGAATTCGCTGTAAAATTGTGTGTGTGTGTATTCATAGATCTCTCACTGAGAATAAACTCTCTGGAAGAATCTCATGGCAGATTGGTGTGGAAAGCAAGTAGGTACAAGGGATGCCATAACCCAGAGGGGTTTGCAAGTGTCTCATACACCGAGATGTGCGGAGCTGGTGGTTTGTGGGTGCTGGTATTCTGTGTGTAGTAATAGCTGAGGGCTGTGCTGAGCAATACAGACTGTGCACTACCTTGAGATAAAATAGTGGAGCTTATGTTGAGATTTAGCTGGGAGAGGGCTGAATGACACCTACAGGGCTCATCAATGGCAGCATTTCAGGTTGTAGCAGGGGCCTGCAGAAGCAGAAGCAAAAATCTCTTGACTGTCCCCAATTATTTCATACTGGGTCATGCTGCAAAACAGTCTCAGGCCACCAAAATTAATTTTGGAGGAAAACAAACCATACGAAAAGCTCCAGGAGTGTACCTGATACACTCTGGCTGCTAGTAGGTGTCCATTCATGGTGGTCAGGCTAGAGTTCATCCCAAGTAAAAGTTCAAAGAACTTAAAGTGTGTGGTTAGCACTGAATGTTCTATCCTGCACATCCACCATTTTTGGGTGGCATTACTTGTACAGGTAGACACAGCACAACTTACTATCCACAGCTAAAAAAAATTAAAAATTTATATGCCTGGGGAGAAAATAGAAATTCAGAAGTCTGTCTTCCTGCTGCCTACAGTCTTCATCTTTCTTAACAGAAACAGGTACCATTTGTTGTGGTTTACCCCAGCCCTACTGGACATAACAATAATGACTTCTTGTATTTTAGTCAGCTTGGGTGAGAATTTTAGTTCATTTCTATATGCACCAGGGACTGGCAACAGTACCTCAGAGCAAGATATATGCTGGTTAGCTTATCAAAACAATTATACAACTGCTTTTTAAGTAGTAAATATGGTGGTATTTTTTTTCTTTTTGATGCTGCAATTTCATGATGCACTTATTTACAAGCAAAGGAGTGAAGATGAATATTGCCTAAAAATGGAGCTAAGATTTGTGGAAGGAATGTTCTTGAGCACAAAAAGTCTTTAGAATTATCAAAATCGGTGAATCCACAGTATATATACATATAGAGTGTGCTACGGATGTTTGCACTAGTAATAAAGAAAGTCATGGTTTGTCTCACCTGGAATCAGGTCCTGTGGTTTCTACTTAAATGCAGTAAGAACATCACCATGGTATCTGGGATCCTTGAACATCGGCATAATCATCAATTGTTGGCTGAGATGCGCTTCTCAAGCCTCTGTGTGGAGGTAGAAGCAGTCAAAAGTGGGTGTTACAAAAAATATTTCCAAAGATACATCTCCACTTTTTAAGGCTACATAATTCTTCTGTATTCCCAGTACTTCTTTAGGAAGTGTCTCCTTTACTTCTGCCTTCTGCAAGCTGTGTGGAGTGCCAGCCTGCAGCTCAAAACAGATCACCCAATATCCTGATTTCCTGCTGCATCTGTACTTTGCTGTCCAAGCTGGGGTCCCAGTTGTCACTGTCTTAGCACTAAATAACATCTACCTGACTGACTTCTATGGCAGAGAGAGAAGTTGGCTGAACAACTGCTTACAACCTTTTCTATTTTGTATTTCTTGAAATGAACCATTAGCAAGCTGAATGTTTGCGATAATTTCTGTTTCTCAAAATCTCCACACTTGTCATCAAAAATTTTCAGACCTTCACAGAAAGGGAACTTCTAGCAATGGGGAGACTTGAGTAGTTCACTCCTGAAAATCAGCTAATAATATCCTGAGAAGGGAAACTTTTACTTCAAACATTACAAAACAAAGCAATTCATAGTCTTAAACATTATTAAAGTAGTTGTATGTATGCTATAAATACAGTGATATCTTCCATTAAATGATAAACTTCATGAAATCTGTAATTTCAGGAATAGAAACAGTAAAATACATTTGGGATTTAAGCTACCAAACATCAGTGATGATCCCTGGACTTTTCTCAGTTTTCTTAAGGTGTCTTTTCTCAGTTTTCTCAGTAGCACAAATTTTACCTCTGAAGATAAAATGGAGGTCAGACTTCACTTTCTGTGAAAGTAAAATTATGCAGAAGATGGAAATAGTCTTAATATTCTTAATATGTACCTTTTCTCCTGACTGTCAGGTGTCAATGAATTTAAACATTTCAGAAGATGGTATATCATAATGGAAATTTTTATAGTGAATAAAATGGTGGATAAAGTGGACCTGGAAAAACAATATAATGCACCTATAAGCAGCCTTTCATCAAAGGATCCAGTTGCCAATGTATAATGTATTTGTTTATATTGTAATCACAGTCAAAGACTTTCTCCCTTTTTTCAATTAAATGTATTCAGAGTATTATGAGTTTATTCTGAGATAACTCTGTGGAGGTTGATGGAACTCCAGTTTTAATTGTATATTTAAAATTTTTTATTTTTGTTTCAATCCTCCAATTTTTTTTTTTTTTTTTTTTTTTTTTTTTTTTTTTTTTTTTTTTTTTTAATATTTTTGACTCTGCCTCTCCTGCTGTTTCATTTGCTGATTTTTTGACATCTTAACTTTTCCTTCACCCTACCAATTCTAAAGCTTGAGTAGCTGAAGGTGAGAATGCTGATTCAGGATGCTGCAAATGCCAGACAATTTCTGGATGATAAATACTTGCTAACACTCTCTTCTTGTCTCTACCTGTCTCTGAAGGCACTCCTGTCTTCCTATCGTCTTCTCTCCTGTCTCCACAGAAACAGCACAAGGAGTACACAATATTATTTCCAACATGTTAAACCACTGCTGTTGGGTTTGAGACATATTAGAAAAGGCTGTATTTTGGTCATTGTTGTTCTGTGGTCACAGGTTTACCACATTAAACTTGTTACTTCCCAATTTTCCCGTTTGTTCAAGGGGAGGTTTACAACTGTTGAAGAGGCGTTTTCTGAGATGCAAGTAAACAGAACAACTAGGCATTATTTAGGTTTGGGTCCTCATTTCCCCTCCCCATCCCGCTCTATAATAAGGAGAACTATCCTCTTTTGCACAGGAAGTCCATCTGTATCTAGAATGACTGTCCCTCAGTTTGAGCCTTGGTACCCTCAATAACAGTGACAAAATTTTAGTGTCAGAGTCTGCCTCTCTATGAAGAAAGATGTGTGCATACAAAATGTATGAGTGCACTTGTCCACGGTTTTTTGTATGGATGTGTATATGCGTGTGCATAGACAAACATAAGCCACCCAGACTAGAGAACTGCACCACTGAAGACATTCCTCAACTGATATGAAGGAGGAGAACTTCGTGAAAACTTTGTCCATGTTCCTGTAGCACCCAAAATAGTCAATATGACTTAAGTGGGACAATTTTGGCTTTTCCGTTAGGAACCACAACAACTCTGGTCTCAGTGGATCTGCACAAGACACTGTCATTATCACCGGATCATTGACACGATAGACCAAAACAGCTCCAGTCTATCGTATCAATGTGCACTCAGGGAGCCCTTAATCCATGGATCATTGGCATACGATGCTGTAAAATCTCTGTAGGAGACGTTATGGTGTAGTGAGTCAATGCACACTTAGGGACTCCTCCATTTGTGAATCATTTACAGTGCATCATGCCAATTTATACTCAGGGAGCCTTTAATCTGCAGGTTGGTGCATTTAGAGTAGCCTCCTATACTCGAAATTCTCGTAGGCGAACTGTGGTACTGTAAACATGAAGTTCACTTTCTTAAATAAATTTCAGGTTCTCCAAAAGGAACTCCTGAAGGCATATGAATTCCAGTGGCACAATGATGTATCATGCCATGAAAATTTGTAGCTTGCTGGGGTTCTAGGGAATCTTTCAAAATCTCAGTGTAAGAACAAAGGCCAAAAAATGCTGCTGCTGAAACCTTTGTGGTTTTGACCCTCCTGTAAGTTTTTAAAAAATGCTTGAACCAGTCTTTTTAGCACGCTGCTTACAAAATAAATTAATCCCAGGGGCTCTCTGTGCGAGAGGATCATTGATCATTTTCATAAGACCACAAAAAGTATCCTTTTCTGCAAATAATGAATGAGTTGCTGATCCAAAAATGAGACTATTGAGGCAGCTAAATATTTACCAGGGTGATGAATTTTTTTTAATGGTTTTCCTTTTTGCAGTATATATTTGACAACCTGCAGATGCCTATCTACCTAGTGACATCTGCCCATCAAGCCTAGAAGCTATGATTTGTGACCACAAGTGGGTCCAGTTACTGAAAACAGAGAAAAGACAGCCTCCCCGTTAAGTATCCATCCCCCAAGTCTTCATCCTGGTATAAATCACTGTCATTCCATTGACTTCAGTAGGTTTGCACCAATTAACACCAGATGACAGCCTAGCCCCATATTTAGTAAAAGCTAGTTTCCAAGGCTAATGGGGTTGATTCAGACCTTTTGCTTACCAGGCAGCTTTGCCACAGGGAATTTTTAAATTCTTTTCCTCTTGAAATGGATGTAAAATTTTACCAAAGGCCAGTTCTGACTGCCTTGTTATTTATTATCCTGTGGTTCCTTTTAAAAGGAAAAGGTATTTCTGCAATCCTCTTTGCCAGCATCCCCTGGATACTGCTGAACACGAGTGCTGGGTGCCACTTGGTTGCTGCCTCTCTCCCAGCTGCATGCACAATTTACAACATGTTCTGCTGCTCCACAGTAAAAGGGCATAGTGGACACGCCAAGCATGAATGTGCCACCTCATTTTGAAAATCTACAGGAATGTGAAACCTTTCTCTTCTGTT
Organism: Dasyornis broadbenti; assembly: GCA_013397935.1. Lineage (NCBI taxonomy): Eukaryota > Metazoa > Chordata > Aves > Passeriformes > Dasyornithidae > Dasyornis > Dasyornis broadbenti. The sequence goes on from VZRN01002077.1 coordinate 85,482, forward strand.
TGTCCACAACAAAGTGCCCCAGACATTCAACCTGGGATTAATGTGGTGCCTTGGGGAGCTTTCCCTGCAAGCCTATCAGGACTGCTGTTGCAGGGCCATGGTGTGACTGTCCCAGCATTTCAACCAGCCCATGACATCCCATGTGCGTGGGCAGTGTGGGTGTGTGTGGGCAGTGTGGCGGTGTGGGCAGTGGTGTGCAGCCAGGCTGAGGCTGCCTGCTCCCTGACTTGGAAACAAAAGCACTTGACAGGGGCAAGAGTGCAAGCTTAGTCGGAGCCAGGGAGCCAGTGAAGCAGTAATCCAGGGAGTCAGTAGATCAGCTGTGGGGATGGGGGGAGAGCGGGGAGCAGAGGGCGGTGGCGAGGAGAGGGGAGAGCTGGCAGGTCTATTTGAATATCAGGCTCTGCCACATTCGAGGCTCTGCTGACAACTTCATTACCTTCACATATAAAAATGACTGCAGGGTAATGCAAATGGCTTTTGCGTTGTACACTCGCCTGCTTTCTGCATGCTGGCTGCAGGCTGAAAAGACCTGGTGATGGAGCCTGGAGGCAGACGAGCTTTTGTCCAATTTAATAGGATATCTCTTCAAGGCATAATCCTCCCCTCCCACTCCCCATGTATTATGGAGTCCGGTGACCTGGCTCTTCAGGCACAGGGAGAGAAGGGGGGCTGTCTCCGGCTTGACCTCATCTGTCAATCACAGAAGAAAGAAAGCAAGGGGAGAAGGAGGGAGGCATGCCTATCTATCTATAAGAAATTTCTAATGAATGTTAAGCAAATTTCCTACAGCCTGACATGGTGATCTAATTAATATTATAGAAATGTCGACGGAGTATCATTCTGCAGAAAGGATTTATCACCTTGAACTGCTATATAACTGACGGTGAAGGAATGGGCACCCCCGTCCCCCCTGATGCTGATTAAATTAGACATAAGCATCAATATGTTACTTATTGGAGACTAGAATTTCATGCTATTACTCTTCAGTTAATCAGAGAACTGTATCTTTTTTTAAAAGATATCAGACTCCCAGTCCTGCTTGTCTGATAAGACAGATGAACAGCTTGACTATACGACTCTCACTGTGTGGAGGAAAAATTCAAAAAGAAATCACACCTAAAACAGGCTGAAAGGTCCTACAACAATTTTGGGAAAGCTCATTCTGAATGCACCTGACACAAAATTAGGGGTGATGTTGATTCAGACGAAAGGAGCAGGAACATAGTATTATTGCCCCTTTATTGAACATGAAGACACTGTTGAGGAGGAGGTCTGCCATTCATTTGCCCAAGAGATTTGAAGGTAAGTCTTTTCCTGCTGTACAAGATGCACACAAGCCTTATTTCCTGGAGCAAGGGCAGCTGAGAGTGCCTGAAAGCATTATGCTGTGGCACAGTTCTCCTGCCTCTTGCCTGAACCAGTCACAACCCACTGGGCTCTGGTATTTACCTACCTACCAAAACATGGAAATAGTGAGTAAGCCTTAAGGACTTCTTGTGAGGAGTTTTATCCTAATTATTTGTTGTTAGGGGACTCTCATGTGTGAGTACCAAACTCTTCACAGTAGTACATAACACCTTTTTTATAGACTTTCCTCTGTTCAGCCTTTGTCATCCTTCTTCAAAGGACGTGTGCTGAAAACTCCTCCTCTTGGAGCAACTTTGTTCAATGTAGAATAATCAGGGCACCTCAGCACCGGCATACCGCCAGCAATGATAACCAATGCTTGAAATAATAGACTTTTCCCTTATGTATTCACTGCCTAGGAATCATTATAGAAAAAAATGGAAAAAAAAGTGGGGGTGGTAACTCTCATTGTGCTTTGCAATTATGTGGCTATAAAAGAAGGTAGAGCTGTTCAAGAACATGCAACTAGGTAAAAAGGGATGAGTCTAAGCATAGGAAGATTGTAGCAGAATATCAGGAAACATTTCCTCACAGTGAGGCCTTCAATTGTGTAATGGTCACCCCAGGGAAGTGATAGAAGTCTTGGCACTTGAGTAATTTAAAATTAGAGTGGGTAAAGCACAGGGGAATATACTGTTGGGAACAATCCTGTATTGATAGTTGAATAGACAGAGTCACCTAATTGGTCTTTTCAGGCAGAAGTGGGAGTCTGTGATGACTGATCTGTCCCTTAGGCATTAGGTTGCAGAATGACCATTTTGCATCACTAAATGCCTGTTCCTGATTTTCTGGTTGGACAGTTTAATGCATTTCTAAGCTTGACTAGCAGAGATGAATATTGTTGCATCCTACATGGAGCATAAAAATGTTAAGCTTGAAAGAAGTTCTTATGGCAGATAAGAGGATTTGTGATTCTGATCCAAAATGTTGTGATTAAAATCTAACAGCGTGATACAAAATTTAATGAATGGCTGTCAGCATCCTTTTGCTCCAGGTTCGATTTCACAATCTGTTTAATTTTGCACTGCCACCAGCAGCAGCAATCCTGCCACCTCACAACGTCGGCAATCACTGCCTTCCCATCTTTCTCCCTTGTGCCAGCACTAGTGACTGTGGGGCTGCATGGTCAGCTAGATCTCTAAAAATGAAAAGTTACACCGTGACACCCCCCAAAGACTTGTGCTCGCCCAAATCAGCTCGCAAAGCAGCTGCCTGCTGTGCTGTGTGGATGCTGAGGCCAGCAGAAGCGAGGGATATGGATACAGCTATGGAGCTTCAGGTTGGGGGTTCTCAGTGACAGACCAGACTTAGGTCAGCCTCTGCTGATCAGCAAACCCAGTCCTTTTCATTTTAAAGTTTTGGAAAAATAAGGCACAAGCCAGCATAAGCACTTTGCTATGGTTGTGTGGTCAGTCTCGCAGAGCTTCAGCTGCTTTAGGGTCATCATTTGATGACCTTCCCTTAAAGATTCCCTGTAGAAGTCAGATCCAGATGCACAGTGTGGGATTCGGCTCATCTCATTTAGCAGAGTAAAAGTTAGGCTTCCAGTACCAGCTTTCTGCATCCCAAGAAGAGAGCCAGTGTCTCCAGAGAGTGATTCACCTCCTGTAACTTAGGCTTAGCCTCAAGAACCAGTTTCAGGCTGGGACGAATCTCAATGACTGCGAAGGGAACCCAGATGACTAATTCAGACTAGATATCTAATTTTCCACAGCAAAAGTGAGCTGGGGTGAATGCCTATCCTTGGATGTAGAGAATTAGCCCATGAAGTGCTTGTGATAATGATAAGCTTCAAAATAATATTGAAATATTGTTTTAAATATGCACTTAGCAATCAAATCTTCTTTCAGAGAGGGAGTGCTGAAAAATACCTTTTGGGATTGAGAAAGATATTTTGTGGTCCCACAATGACACTTCTCTGTCTCAAACAGGTGTTTCATCTCTCTCACATATTTTTCTCAGACCCCAGAAGGCGTAAACTCACAGATTAATTTTGTTTTGTTTTTTATTAACTAGAACCATTTTCCCCTTAATTTGCAAAAAGCAGAAATAACTTGATAGCAAGTTAAGGTAAAGGGGTGGTAAGAGTGATGTGGGACATAGCCCTATTTTTAAAGCCTGTTAGTGTGGCTCGTATACTCCTGGGTCCAGGCACAGCCACACAGCTCCTCGCTCAGGTCACTGCTCTTGGTAATACATTAAGGTTTGTGTTCATGTGGACCAAATCACTCACAGCCGTACTCAGATGCACCACTCCACTTGAAATAGATGGTCCTGTGGTTATTACACCTGGCTACAAACTTGGACCTCTAAAAGTTGAGCTTTTCTAATACATGAATGCCCTAGGCAGACATGCATTGTGTGAAGATTGTGTCTGTGTGACTTCTGCTAAGGCAGGACATGACACACAGCACAAGCAAACACACACACTGCATCACCCACCATTTTGTGCTGCCTGTGTCCTACCCCCGACAGATGTACAGTCATACTTGCACTTCTGCATAAGCATTCATTCATCACCTTCAATCCTAAAATGCCAGGGGATAAATACAGTGCAGTTCATCCCTTTTAAGTACGGGAACTCGGAAGGAAAGCATATCATGGAGTATATAATTGGCTTTTAAAAACAGCAATGTGCAAAACCCCTCTACTTTGAAAGCTGTCTGTTTCTAGAATGACAAAGTGCACCTTTCCAGCACAACTTAAAGACTTATTACACATTTAAAGCAGAGATGAGGAAAATATATAACAATTTACTAACATTCTGAAATGATGAAATACAGTAAGAAAGGAATGATAACTTTCCTTTTCAGCAACTGCTCTAACCTACACTAATGAGTAGACTGTTAGGAATTTTCTTCACTTAGCATTTCTCATTATTAATAAATTTTGCACTGACAACTATAAAGTGAGCACTTTGGATTTATGCACCTAACCTAATTACATATGCTGCATGTACGCATTTCATTATTTACTTGACAGATTCATTCCTTGATACTATAAATAATTAAAGAAGGATCAAATATTAACAATCAGATACATGTTAATTCTCCTCAAATCTGGGGAAACAAACACATTTTATTTTCTCTTCAATAAAAATGGAATAAAATAAAATGCTTTCATTAGGAAGATTAAAAAAAATAGGTAAAGTTGCTTGAGTGTCATTTTTATTTTACATAGAGTGAAAATTAGAATGTCCAGCTGCTCTCTAGTCCCTTTACAAGAACACATATAGCAATTTTAATAAGTATAAAAGGTTAGTAATTCCCTTTTGACATTTTCTAAACGAAGCATTTTGGGTTAGTATTTGTCAAGCAGTTTGTCAGAGGGAGGTGACTTCAAATGTAAAGTCCCTGTGAATGTCAACAACAAATTTGTACTGAACTTCAAGTAGGACAGCACCCATCCCATTATTTCCTATGTATTAGTGGTTCATTATTTTCCCTACTTAAAACTCAAGTTTGCCCTCTCCCACCCAGCATGGTCAGTGGAGCAAGGGCCTGATACTGCTCACTGGGGAATGCTGGCTCCACCTCTGAAACTGAGCCCCGCTGCAAATGAAAGGTGAAATTCTGGTCCTGCCCCTTACTGCTGCTGTGTTACATCCTCTCTAGAAGTATTCTACTCCAGCTTTGGTGTTACATCCTCTCTGGAAGCATCCCACTCCAGATTTTGTGTGATTTTCTATAGAGGGCATTGCACAGCAGGAACCAGGCAAGGCAAGGAGCCATGTGGCCCTTCCTGGGCTGCCAGACAGCCGCAGGAACTGTTCAGGACCTCCAGAGTTCGGGGTCTCTCAGAAGAGTTGCTGCTTAAGCTTTGAGTTATAATTAAATCTGCAGGTGAATTATTTGTGACGGAAAGCTGCTCCCAGTCACAAACCCATGCAAACTGTCTTGCCTGCTGTGCAATTTAAATTGATGTTTAAATATTTCTCTAAGCATTATTCAATATCTCCATTTGATCAAAAATATTCTCCAATTTGAACAAATTTACTTTTGGATATCACATCCCACAATTTTATCATTTTAAAAGTGTTAAAAATTCATAGATTGCCACATTATTCATCATGCAAGATTAATGCCAGCCTGACAGGTTTTGCAAAGATGTGGGTTTTTTTTTTTCTAAGTGCATATACCATATCTGTATGAGATGTACCATGGTTGTTGAATATTGATTATTCACATCTCCTTTCTTATTTCTGATGCTAAAGAGAGAATATTAGGGTGTGATTGTCAGGGTTAGCATCTCTCTGACCTACACATGTACTATTAATAATTTATGAGTTGATTTGAAATAGATCTCTGTGAAATGAGCTGGCAATAAGCAGGGCTGTCTAAGATGACAAAGATTCAGAACAGGCCAACTCATGTACATTAGCTTCCTGGTTTCAATCTGAAAACAAAATGAAACAAAACCTCAGTGTGCCTTATGCAGTAGTTAGGGATTTATTATTTGAATACACCAAGCAATATCACTGTTCTACATTAAAAGTTATTCCTGGATGATGCACTTGATATATTAGTAGAAGTTTCTAAAGTATTATGCTTGTTCAATTATATAAATATATCCATATGATGCATAAATGAGCAATAAAAAGTACAGCAATCAGTTGGTCAAGCTGATGAACATCCACTTAAAAATACAGAGCCAGCTCACAAACTCCTAATTCCATTTAAGAGTTGTCTCCCTGAATCCAAAGAAGATAAAAATAACAAAGGTCAAGACCTGCAAATGCAGGTGCAGGATTGGCTTGAGATTGCCAGCATCTAATTGCAGCTCTTCAAAGACTAACATTATGGAGTTTTCTGCATTAAAAGCCTTCTCTCTTTGTGCTTTATCCCTTAATTTAGAAAACAAGCCTGCTTATGTTCACAGACTTACTGGGGATGCCCAGATTGCATTTAAGGGGTGTTCGCAGGAGCAGACCTGGTAAAGGCAGCCTGTCCCGTGATAGCTGATGGCAGGCACACCCTGACAAAGTGCCTCTGGCAGAGTTGCACCCTGCTGGAGCTGCTCATGGAAAGGAAGGTGTCCCCTGGCAAGGGGCAGTGGGACCACAGAGTATCCACTGGAGCAAGGCAGGGGTGGCCACACTCAGGATCTCCCAGCACCAGCTTAGAGGCAACGGCAGCAAGTGAGACAGAGCTAGGAAACTACAATGGGGTTGCCCACTGCTTTTCAGAGGGCTCTCCTAGCACTTTTACAGTAACACCAACTTCTGCCAGCTCCCCCAGAAGAAATCTATCTAGTAAACTGCAGGCCTCATCACCTAATATGGGCTTCTCTATGTCTGCCTTCTTTTCTTGACTGTTGGACTACATAGGTTTGTTACTCAGTAACAAGGGGTATTTCTGGTTTCCTTTTCACATGAACTGTTGAGAACCCTTAGCCTGATTTCCCTTAACCTGCACGGAAATATGGCATATAAGGCTGGTTGTTTTTTTTAAATGTGATGCAAAATCAAATGGTAAAAGCAATGGTAAAGAAGTCTAGCTGACCAGAACAGGAAAGAGACTGTTATTTAAACAGCAAACAGCCACCAGGTAGGCATAGGCAAACTAGTTAATACCTTGTTACAATGCTAAAATGAAGATGTTCAACCAAGGGAATTACATTGAGCGGCACAAGCTAGAGCAGCACAGAGCTGTGTGTCAGAGTCACAGGGGTGTTGCGGTGACAGAGAGACAATGAAATTGGATGACACCAGCTCTTCTTGGTGGGAGGGTTTTCTCTGTCTGTCTCCTGGGAGCTTTGCTGTACATTCTTTGCAGGAAACCTTTCCACCAAAAGTGGCAGCAAGCTTTTTGGAAATCTTATTAATATTCTTCCTCAGTGCTGTAAAGTACACTGCAGACAGGAGATGACAGTTGCCTTACTGTGAGCAAGGGAAGAGCAGAAGACTAACACTAGCACTGACATACTCCAGTAAAACTGCATTGCTGGTATCTCAGAACAAGAAATTAATCAGGAGGGAGAATTGGCTCATAATCCCAAGCCCAGCCAGCAGCCAAAGCAGTTATTTATTATTTGTGGTCTGGTGCACGGAATACATTCTTCTCAGACAAATCGGAGGGCAAGGTCCTTGCCCTGAAGAACACACAATTTATAGAGCTGACCCTGTGAGATTCTGTGGGCCCTCCCAGGAAGAGCAGAGCAATTTCATCTCAGGATCATTTTGGTACATCTTGGGAGGTCTCACATCTCTCGCTAACACAAATGGTTCTTCTGACCCCAGGGGATGACTTCTGTAAATGTGGATGGTTTGGTTGTTAATCTGTGACTTGTGAGAAGTAAAATCTTTTATCTGTCTGTAGAGCTTCTGCATGTGCACAGTACTAATACCTGCCTAACTGAGAGGGCAGCTTGAACTCCTCAGATCTATCTGGGGAGCTGCAAACCATCACACATTCAAGTGGCAGAATTCAGCATATGTTTCTCTGCAGGCTTCAAAGCACCATTTCTGAGGGGAAATTGAGGCAGGGCAAAACCACACAAAAAACCAGGGAATGAGCAAGCGAGGTGACTCTCCAGCTGCTGACATCCCTGACAACACCCACAGCCCTTGTGTCAGGAGAGCTTTAGCCAGGGGCCCCTCCATGTCCTCCCTGCTATGGCAGACAGAGAAACTGAGAATTGCCAGAGGAACCTTCTTCAGGAACAGCAATTCACTCACTTTACAAAGCCAAATCTTTAAGGTCTTCTTGAGTTGTTCCCACAGGGGAATTGGAGTCCTGCCTTCAAAGAAATTTCAGGGGGTGCTATGGTTGATGGTTATGAATTAGTGCAAGCACATCACCACCACTGCCATGATGTGTCTCCCCAAAACATGTTTCACTAAATTTAACATTCAAATCTCTGCTTCCTCATGTTGCACCCAGAAAAATACCAAGTACTCAGTTCTCAGACCAGCAAAATTCCTTTTGGACTCAAAAGCCCTGAAGTAGCCCAAAATACTCTTCTCCTTACAGGATGCAATGCATCAGGGAACATTCAGCTCATCAATCCACAGCATCAATGAGTTTGTCATCTTCAGAAGGAAACATAAGCCTCATCTTTTCACAATGGCTCCAACATCATCCAGGAACAAGAAGGGACAAACTAAACCAAGGAATTTCCTAATGGCTCTCTTCTGTGGGAAAGAGGAAAGATAACATTGTACTTCTGGCTTCTGGAAAGGACAAAAACTCTCTTATTTACGGCAGTGGCCTGCCCTGATAAGTGTGTTGTAGGAAGCCATTGTGATTAGTAAGGAACAAAGTGGGAGGGAAGAGCCAGTTAAGCTCCAGGAACAGCACAATGCCCTGTCCTTGGCACAGTCTTCATCTCCTGCTCAGAAGTCATTGTCACTTTCTACAAATAATACAGAATTAAGGATGAGCTTGCAGAACCTTCTGGTGAAGTGTGTCCATCACCACCCCAAGAAAAAAGATCTGGTCAGAAAGCAAAATATGAAACTTAAAAGATTCTGCTTGGATTTAATTAAATGGGTTGTTGTAATCTAGAAAATTGTATTTACCTATAAGGCTTGTATTTTATGTCAATTTTTGAGAATTGTTTTTACTTATGAAAGGCCAGGTCATACATCCCACCAGCAAAATAAATTCTCATGGAGAGGAGGTCTGCTGAAATCAGCTGAACAGGCAACTTTGGAAAAGGCAGTTTGCAATGCTCACTCACACCAATGGTCTTTATCATGCTAGCAGTCCCAGATAGTTTTAATAACCAGTGTCATGGATGGATGAATAAAGACTGAAAGATCTGGCCAAAATCAATCTTTCCTACACTTTTTAGTCAACATCAGCTCTGCTTCCTTCAGTCCAGTTCCAATGATAACACCATCTAATGTCAACAAGACCACAGCATTTCTGCAAGTGTCTCTCCGAGAAAATCCTGTCAGTGCTGCTTATTTAACCAAGCTAAACAAGGTACCCTAATTACCTCTCTCTTCTCACCTCCTGTTTCTTTAATTAGAGAGAAGAGTGAGCAACTCTCTTTTTCCAAAATAGACATAAATCTCTGTTATGAATGCTGCAACCCAAAAGATAATCAGTCCAACACTTTCAAATGCAATAGATGCCAGAGGGAGTCTGGTTTCCAAGTGCCAGAGTGCACAGTGCTGGGAAGAAAAAAGCAAATCTCTTTCAGGTGTTTCAAGTCAAACATCAAAAACTGGGACCCCTGTGCTACTTCTCTGGAGTGCTTTGTGCTGATAGCTGGGGTGAGATTTTCAGAAGGAGCATGGCACTTTTTCCCTCACTGCAGGTAATGCAGTGGAGCCCAGCAGCAGGAGGAACATTGTTCCTCCCTCAACTGAGAGAGATGCCCTGTACTTCATTGTGGTCACCTCACTGTTCTTCAGTTTTCTCAGCTGTAAAATAGTAGATCCTGTTTATTGTAAGGCTTAATTAATTCCTCATCACAAAAGGCTCTGAGGCTCTGGACAGGAAAGCTTTACCATAAACACAGACAAATCATTAACTTCCTATATCCAGCCCATGATGTGTGGACTCTGGTGCCAAGGTGGACGTTGATTTCCCAGCAAAACTCAAACCATACAAGAGCCAAACTTGCTTTCAGACTTCTTTTCATGTGTGGCCAAATTGGCAGCATTTTTATGGACAGACACTCATATCCCACCTCCTCTCCCAGTGCCTTAGATCATTAGAAGCAGCAAGAGTCTTGAACCTGTTAGAAAGCGAGAAATAGTAACAAGATTCATATAAACAGCATTTAGAGGGCATTTCTTGCCAGAAAAAAAAAAAAAAAAAAAAAAAAAAAAAAAAAAAAAAAAAAAAAAAAAAAGCTATCATATAAACAGGTTACTCTTCCAACAATGTTATTTCTTGGGGCTAAGTACTGCTGTCCCAAGGTGGAAATTCATACGGTTACTTTTTTGTCCTAGGATCAGATCTCTCAAGGCTCTTGCACATCAGGGAGTTATGGGCTTCTTCAGGGAGTGAGTCAGAGCAACTAAATTTGTTTAGGAACCAAGCTCCCTAGGCCAGTATTAGCTTCTAAGAAAAGCTCTCCCCACGCTTTTAGTGCATCAGTCTCGTAATTCAACACACAGAACCCTCAAATGACCATCAAAAGTAAAAAGTGGTGCGCAAACACCAGTGTGAACACAGGAACCCTGAAGATTGTGGGTGAACTCCTGTTCCACATGAAAGATTCTAATTAAAGCATAATTTCATAGGATGAGTGCTGGGTCCAGCCCAAATTCTATGTTACTACCTGACCGCCATTGCCTTCAAGAAAAGTAAGAATCAGGTCAAACCAGTGGGTCCTGTGACTCTGAATCTGCTGTCCTACACTGACTGTTTTTATCCCCAACCAGGGATAAAAACACAAGCCCAAAATTTAGAAAAAACCAACCAACTCCAAAAAAGAAACACGTGTCCAGATATGCATAGGTCAGAGAATGAGCTACTAAAATACCTCATCCAGGCCTAAGTGAGCAGTATTATGAAGAACTCAGGGCTGCATTTTCAGGTTTTTAACACCCTCATCTGACCCAGGCTGTTGACTACCTTTTCCTTTAAGAATGTGTTGCTTATATAGGAAATAAAACAGAATCAAGATTTCTGACACTTGGCTCAGAGTGACTTCAGAAAAATCACAAGTTCTCCCTTTCTGAAGTACAACGGGATACTGTTCTTTTGAAACCATTTTCATTAACTGTGAAATAACAGGAAATAAGAACTTATGAGAGGTCTTAGAAACTGGAAATATATGGCATTTAGAAAGCATGAACATGAAAAAAGAAAGGATAGACTTTGTAGTCCACTTTATCATCACTATTATTGATCATGTAGGACAAAGGAAATGGCTTTAAACTGAAAGAGTGTGGGTTAAGATTAGATATTAGGAGGGTATTCTTTACTGTGAGGTTGGTGAAACACTGGAACAGCTTGCCTAGAGAAGTTGTTGACAACCCATCCCTGGAAGTGTTCAAGGCTAGGTTGGATGGGGCTTTGAGCAACCTGGTCTTGCGGAAGGTATCCCTCCCTATGGCAGGGTGGGTTGGAACTTTAATGTCTCTTCCAACCCAAACCATTCTATGATCCTATGAAAATTCATAAGTACACCAAAAAAAAGGAAATAAATACAGAAGTTCATCTATCTATTTTCTTTCAGAAACAAAAAAAATCACTGTATTTGAAAATGATTGTATTTCAAAGCAGGCATTTTTCTGTTTTCAAGAAAAAATTTACTTTACAGCACATTCCAAAAGGCCACCTATTGGTTCAATCAAGAATGTAATTTTTAATCTCAGTACCATTCAGAAAACAGAATTTTTTAACCCCCAGAAAAAGCAGCACAAAGTTTTTACCATTGACTTCATCTGAATCAGTGCTTGATATGTCTTAACCACTTTTACTGTGAAATTTGCACTTATTATTTGCACAAAAACGAAAACAGTCCTCTGGTATTGTTGTAAGGTACAATATATCTGAAGCAAATATACTTTTGTTCAGAAGGCTTAACTGTGGGGTTTTTTTCTGTATAATTTTTTCCTTGTTTTCTGATTAACCGTCAAAGAATAAAAATAGTGTAAGAATCTACAAAATATTCATCTCATTTGATGAGTATTTTCTTATCTACAAGCCAAAAAAAAAAAAAAAGCAGACACTAGTAGTAATTTTGCAAACACTCAAAATCATGGGTAAATTCATAGGAAAATTCTACCACTCAGGCATATTTAAAATATAACTATAGGAAGAAATCAGAGAATGTGCAAATACTTGTAATTATAGTAACCATTTAAACTTTTTTTTTCTGTTTGAAATAATTCTAAACTCAGACATATGCTGCCACATTTAACATGCAAATTAGCTGTGCCTGATCAACATTTTAACAAGAGGAACATTTGAACTAAATCTATAGCTGCATCAGTACCTGGATGGTTTGCTGCTCCTGATCATGAGAAAAGCAAAGATAAACTGAGACAATGTTTGGGTTGGGTGTACCGTCATAAAAGATAAATTATTCCCTACTTTTGGGAAAATACGAGATAGCTGACATGTGTGAAGATTTGTTAATGTATCAGGAGACAGTAAGACAACAAGCAGCACAATCAAAGTGCAATCTATTGGTCTGGATTTTTTTCTTTTTTTTTTTTTTTCATCAGGAGATCAAAGCTATGATCCAGATTATTGGCCCAAATTAGGACTGAATACTCACACTTTAGTTCCAGGATTCATTAATCATCTCAACAGAATGATGGACATCAAAGCCAATATGCACATGGTCAAAGATGTCCAGAGGATTTGAGCCACATAGGCTTTATTATTTGTGTTTTATTTTTCATCTGCCTTTGACTCTACAGTCTTTGCAAACAATTGTGTGTCCATATCCCTGTTTTACGATTTTTCCCTTCTCCTCACAGCAGCAAATGGTGGATCTAAGCAATCGTGAAGGGGAAATGTTCAACTACCAAATGGCATAAAGCACGGAAAAAATGAGAAAAGGAAAAATACTCCTCCATCTCTGCATGGCATTTATCACAAGAGTAGGTAAACACTTAGCACATAGAAATATGATGATGTCTTATGAAAACCTTTTAATGTCATTGCTAACAACTGTATTCACTACCAGGGCAGTCATTAACAGGTTGCCAGGCAAGAAAATACAAGCTCCTAGACTGTTTTCATACAGACTGCACTCAATGTTATTACTACTACATCAATGACAAGAAATGATAACGGGATGAGGGCACTCCCCTGCCAGGCACCATGAAAAACCTAACTGAAAGATTGTCACAAACCAGCAGACTTTTCTTACTCTTGCCTTTGTACTGGGGAAGTTGAGGCATATCATGTGCAGTCACCTCTGCCATGGCTGTATGGAAGCCTGTCCTTGTCCTTGGACCTAGTTTTTACCCACCCTGAGCATCCTTTTCCCCATGAAGGAGGTGTCACAGTCCAGGCTGAAAGACAGGTACCTCCCAGTCCTGCCTTCCCCAGGATCATAACCAAATCCTTCTTTTCCTAAGTGCCTCCAGCTCTTGGCAGCCCAGACCCTGTTCCCAGACTCTCTGACAATGAAGCCCCAAGAGCTCAGTGGCTCCTCGGAAAGTCCGTCTGAAGGTCTGCTCAAGAGACAGCAAGGCCTATGGTGATGGTACAGACCTGTCCTCCAGGCACTTTCCCTTTCCATTACCCCAGGGCTGCCTTTGTGGCCTTTGCATTGCCACAGAGCTGGGAAAACCTCACTCTGGTGCCTGTGCTGTCCAGGATACGTCCTTCTTCTCCCTTCCTTGCTCTGCTCCATACATGAATACATTTCTCTTCTTTTTTTTCTCTCTGTATTTTTTTTTTTCTCTTTCCCATTACCCCTTTAATGCAGAGCAGGGCTGCTGATTACAAAAGAGGCAGTTTGACTTGAGCAATAGGTCTTCTTCACTAATCCTCACTGTCATGGAAATTCCAGCTGCTACAAGAATAAGAGGCTCAATCCATATTTGCCAGCTCTAATATGAAATCTGTCAGGGCCCAAATTAATGAGTTCCAAATTCCTTACATCACGATAACAGGTTAAGACTGGTCAATTAATTACATAAATCCTTCCCGATTCATTGTGCATTTTCAGGCGAGATTGTGTCTTACATAACTGGGTGACACAAGGCCTTTTGGCTCTTGCTGTTCTGCAGAAAGGCCTCCATTTAAGAGCAGCCTGCCTGCCACTGAGGCCGGCAAATGTCATGCCTGGGCTCTGCACTGGGCCCTAACTGCTTTTGAATAAAACTATAAATAAATAAATTAAAAAATAGTAACGTGTATTTTCAAAATATGGCGGAGCTGTGGGGGCCGGTGCGTGGGGCCGGCAGGGGCTTTACCGTGGGGAGGCAGGTGCAGCCTCCCTACACAGGCTGCACCCCATCCCCAGCGCGGTGGGTGCCTCCCTGTTTCGCCCGGTTGGAGGAGCTGCGCTGCTGCGGGAGGAGCTCAGGGATGGCGAGAGCCGGTGGGGAGCACGAAAACCCAGAAATAACCAAAAAGCGTTCCGCCGCTCCCGCGGAGAGCCGCGCAGGCGGAGCGCGCTCCCTGCGCGTGGCCGCGCCCTCCCCTCCCCGGCTCCGCCCCGCCCGGCAGCGCCTCACGCTGGCGCACAGCGCCCCCTGGCGACCGCGAGGGCGGGGGAGCGGCGGCGG
>VZRN01002077.1:100070-139220 GCA_013397935.1 Dasyornis broadbenti
GGGAGGGAGGGAGCACTGCGGCAGCGCGGGCGGCCGCCCCCGCCCCAGCTCCCCCTCCGCCGTTGCCATGGGCTGCGGTTGCCACGAGTTACCGGATGAAAGCTGGGCGGCCCCGCTCCCTGAGCAGCGGGCGCGGGGCGGAGCGGGGCGGAGAGCGCGGCGGCCCCAGGTAAGGCTCTCGGCCCGCTCCGCTCCGCGGCCCCGGGGCAAGGCAGGGCAGGGCGTGAGGAAGGGCCGGGCCGGGGCGCAGCGTGGGGCGCGATCTGGGATGCTGCCTTCCTTTCCCCCTTTTCTTCCCCGATGGTTGTTTTGTTCTTTTTTCCCCCTCTCCCCGTTTTCTAAGTCCTCCCTCGCGCTCGCCGCTCGTAGCGGCGGCGGAGCCCCTTGGGCAGCCGGCGCTGCCGCTGCCCGCCTGCGGGGCCGCTCCGGCGGGCGCACAGGCACCCACACTCCCGTGTGCGGAGCATCCACGGGCGCTCCACAAGTCAAAAGCGAGCCCGAAGGCCACAGTTCGATTTCTGTTTTACAAGGCCACCTGAATTAATTTCTAAGGAAGTTTTGTTCCAGAAGGCAAAGAAGCGACTCAACCCGTTATAGCGCGTTTTTAACATCGAAGCAGAGAATAATTGTGTCTTTCCTAAAGCGTTTAGGCCTTTCGTGAAAAGAATCACCCTGAGACTGGAAATTATTATTTATATTTTTGCAACCTTATAAAAGCTAGGGAAGAAAGCTCCCGGTCCTTAGCCCTGAGCGTAGTCCTGCAATTACAGGGAAATGACACAGGACCATGCAACGTTTATTCTTCTTCTTATCCATACTGTGTATAACGGAGCAAGTCACAAACACTGTGTTTTAATAATTAATAATAATTATGTAAAATTTAAATATGCATCTGGAAAACAAATTCAGCAAAATTAATTTTAAAAAAAATGTCACCTGACAAAAAAAAGACGTGGACACTGAAGTTTGCACTGTTATACAGTGCGGGATTTAGAGTATAAATTCTCCTCAGTGCTTATAGAAATACACTGCAATGTAAACAACAATTTTCATTCCAAATACACCATCTTTCTGGAGTTTCTTTGCTACTCTTTTTGTAGAAAATGTAAAGAAGTGAAAACCCAAACACAACAGAGTGTGTGTGTGCACATACACA
This sequence comes from Dasyornis broadbenti, assembly GCA_013397935.1. Taxonomy (NCBI): domain Eukaryota; kingdom Metazoa; phylum Chordata; class Aves; order Passeriformes; family Dasyornithidae; genus Dasyornis; species Dasyornis broadbenti. The sequence continues at coordinate 101,227 of VZRN01002077.1, forward strand.
GTAAGTATATATATCTACACATACATATACTATATATATGTGTATACATATATTTTATATATATACATATACACATACTACAAAAATAATTGAAGAGTAAATTACACATGGTAAGTCATAAAGTGATTAGGATATTGATATTGAAATAAAGGAAACCTCACTGTCAGATTTAAACATGAGCTAGAAAGTAGTAACTTGTTTTATTTAATTACTTAAAAGCTTTTAAGAAATCATCATAAAAATGAGGATATAAAGTTATAAGCAAAAGATGAAGAAAAGCTTTTGAGTGCAGAATTATTGCAATTACATATAATATAATCTGATTACTACTTCTAATTTATAAATTAGATATTATCCTGTTTAAAAAAAAAAGCTAGCAGGAAATGTCAGCATTATTCAAAACTAAAAAATGAGAATCAAAATACCAGCAATCAACTGATCAAACTGTGTGTCATAGTACTGAAAAATTACTAAATCATTAAAAGTAACAAAAGACATTAAAAATATTTTTTAAAAAAACACTTAAATTTTTAACAGTTACATTTAATATTCCAATGAAACAAAATGTCTTAAAGCCTTTATATGCTATTATATACAGCTGATACAAGAAGGAGACATGCTAGAGAGCATGGAGTACCTTCCCTCCCCCATAACTAAGAAAAATTCCAGTAACTAGCTATAGAAACAACATTCAAATAATAAATATTTAAACAAATTTCTGTCAAAGCTGAGACGGAAGTTATAGTAGTCTTAGAATTTTTTAACAGGATGATGAAGAAAATAACAGAATAACAACAGAGCTATTAGAAAATGAATATTTATTTCAGAAACACCTTCATTTGGAAAACACTTGCTGGTGTACTGATAAGTTCCTAGAATTAAAAAATAAAATCAGCCACAAAGGCTCTCCAAACCTTATGTTTCCATAATTTTTGTCAGGTACTGGGGATGTGTTAGTAAGCCAGAAGTGTAAAGTGCTTCAAGAGTTTAGCTCAATCTTTTAAAACAAAAGAAAAACCTACATTGTGTTAAATAAAAACATTAATATCCTTCTCAACATTATTCCAGTTTTTGTTTTTATATCTTTCCCATCTTTTAAATAAATTTGCTAAACAATTTTTTTTTGTAATGTGCCATCTTAAAAAAAAAATAGAAAAACAAATAATGTAATCAAAATCTCTGCCTGGAAATAACAGCTATTTTTAAGATACTTATAGTGATAACTTGTTGCTTTAATTAAACATTACCACTTTTACATTAAAAATAGAGTTGGTGCTAACTCACACATAAGCTGTGACGGTGAATAGATACATTTGTGCAATTCGATAAGACCGAGCAAAAAGAAACATGAATATTTATCTTACAATCATGATGATCTTACCATCAACAAAATACAGAGGCTTAAAGTAGTTACCTAAGAGATGTTATTCTCGGGCTATTAAAACCCGTCTCTAAAATTACAGATTCCCAGCTGGATGCTTTAAAAAAACATGCCCACCCATGTTTATGCTACCCCTTAGTAGCTGTCTATTTGATAATCCATTGTTTCTGTAATTCAGAGGTTTAAAATGCTCCTTCTTTGAAAGTAACCACAGAATTCTTAAAAAAAAAAAAAAAAGAAAAAAAAAAAAGAAAGACGTATTTATATCCATTTCTAGGCCTGTAACTACTGCACTGAAGTTAATGGGAGCTTTGCTAGGGTGATCAGACCCCCTAGCTCTTTTTAATAGCAGTTAAATGTCAAATATAAATACAACACCACAGTGAAACATACTCCTTTGACAGAATCTGGGACAAGACACTACGCAGCTGCTGTGAACAATAAAGAGCAAAACTGACGTTTAATCAAAATAAGTGTTGGTGGTTAAGAAGTTGTGTTCAAACCTGCCTTTTGTTTGTGAAAAAGTCAATATTCCAACGTGTTAAGTACAGCCACAATGAAATCAGCAGCTCCTATTACTCACAGAGAGTGGAGAGGGCCACATCCATGCAGGATGTTATAGCTATGTGATTATCATCATCTCAGAGAGGGAGATACTCCCTGTTTAAAGAACTGCTGAACTGAAACAGCCACCGAACTATCACCATCTTCAAATATAGATGCCTAAAGTTAAACATGTTGGGTGAAATCCTGGCCCCTGCAAGGTCAATGCAAAATTCAGCCATTGGTTTCAATGGATCTCATCCAGGATTTTCACTGGGAATGAGTATCCATAGTTCCCTGGGAACTGAGAATCTCCAGCAACCCTAGAAATTACGTAATTTTTATTTATATTTCTAAACTTCTAAGCAACCACGCTCAAGAATTTTTGCCTTCAGTACTTACACGTGATAAAACCAGTCTTTCCATAAACATTACAGATGGACCAGAGAAAGATGTATTTATATTTCAAATTGTCAGCAGCATATAGTTTGTACAAGTGTTGTTTTGCTGATGTTGCTGAGCTACTTTAAAAAGTGAGTACCTTGGTGCGGTGTGTAATTTCATCACCAGTGTCAAATGACTTCTAAAGATGAAACTGTTGCAAATTACTAAAAGATGCTTTGCGTATGTTTGATATGATATATGAACTTTTAAGTTGAGTAATTAAGTTATCTTTATTTTTCAGATCTGAGAAATGCACTCACTGAGGGAAATACTTTAACTGCCACGTATGTCAGAAGAGCATGACTTACCCGATACTGAGATTTTAATAGTCACAAAAACATAAATTGGTAGCATGTAGACCTGCATCCAGATACATTTAAAAAGAAAATCACCAAAAATGTAGTATCAAATTCTGTTTTGAATATTTTGTAAGGACATGGTTGCATTAATATTGGGTCTTTTAGGTACACGTTACCAGACAGCCCTGTTTGTGTGGGACACGTTACGAGTAAACAAAGCAGAAACTGCTCTGTACTGTCCTTAAGATAACAATACAGGAATGATTTTTCATGATTCTTCAGAAGCTGGGCTTGCTTTACATCCACATGAAATGCTGTCATCACTAGGTCCGAGCCCGGAGGATGAACTGCAGAAAAGGAGAGGGGGGGTGAAGAAAAAAAAAAAAAAATAAAAGGAGGAAATTGGTTTTCACAACACACTCAAAGCCTGAGTAACAGAGGAGAACTTTAATTATCTCCAGTCACAAAGAGAGACAGGAAATTTGGACTTTTAATTAGCCATTTGGAGTGCAGTTGGATATTTTTTTAGCAAGATAATTTAAACGCGAATAATTCAAGTCTGACTAAATGAAATTCACATAATCAGAATGCAGATAATTGAATTTCTACTGCATTCATTAATTCAGTGTGGAGGTGTGTGTGAAGACTTCTATGATGAGCTGTCACAGCTCAATAAAATCTCAGTCAATTAATTTTTTCATTATCTTAGTATTACATCAACAAAAAAGTGAAGCATGTGCATGTGTATGTATGGATATATAATCTCAGAAAGTAAGGATATACAAAAATCACCTCTCTGAATCAGAGTCTGCATCGTTTTTTCCTTTTTTTCTCTCTTCGTCTTCTATAGGAAAACGTCTGTTCAGAGAGGCAAAACTGTGAATCGCATCAGCAACAGAGTATTTGGTTTGTCCAGACACACAGGCCTCCATATCTTCTGGGCTTAGCTGAGTCTGTAAGAAGAGGTGAAGCCTACTATCTGAAAGCAGTAATGCATCTTGTAGGATCCTGGGAAAAGAAAAAAAAGGCAAATGCTTATATATAATCTGCACATACACACATATAATCTAAAATGTTTTCCCAGAATAAATTCAAAGTGATGTCTTGCTTTTAAAGTTTTCAGATGAATCCTAAATCAGTAACAGAAGGCAGTGAACATATTAAAATGATTAGGTGTGTGTTACTTTCGTATTACATTATTTGGAATTTTAGGTGAGTTAAAACATGAAGCTAATAGTTAGGCACATCTGCTATTAGAATAACTTCAAGGACTTTTCTTCCATTTAACCATCTGCTATTACCACATGGATCAATTAATGATTTTTAGGTAGTTGGAGGCATATACTCTCACAAAAATTTGGTCTCTTTTTTTAATAGCTAAACTTTTAAAAAAATTACAAGTCACTGATTTGTTTGGTGGAGTAAAGAAGTGTGTAGAGAGACAGTGTGAAGGCAGAACTGGCTTCATACACGTGCAACACCAGGATTTCGGAATACTTGTCAACAACTGAGCCAACAGTAGCCAAAATTACTTACACTGTTACAACTATGCAATATTTAAGCTAGAACGAAAATGTTAATATTGAGCGCTGACTTTAATTTACTTCCAGACAGTTTACAGGAACTCTTAAATTTTATTTCATTCCAGCTATTATCTTCAAAAATCGGTTTTAAAATTTGGTTTGTATATATTTTTAATTAAGTCTCCAAATAAATTTAGCACAGAGTATTTACTTACATCACATGAGAGCAAACAAAATATAGTACGTTCCAGTAACACAGAAAGCTGTAGGGTGACATTTTTGAGGCCTGGGAATTGAGGATCATCATCATTATTTTGAAAAAAAAGATGCAACTTTTCGTCAACATTTCTTTAAAGAAAGAATTCTTTCATATGTAAATCCTAGAATGATTAACAAGAAACCTTTTTAATTTGTGTAATTTTAGTCATGTAATAGAGACATCAGAGGCTATGACCATGCCAAAGAATGCTCCAGAGAAAATTATTAAAATATTTTTTAACAACTCAAAGCTACTCAGAGTCAATATTTACCAATTTCTATCCGTTTAGGTTACAGTTTTTACCAAAGAAAGTCATTGCTGTGCAACGGGAAACAAGAGATGACATTAATGTAAGAACTAGTAAGAGCAGAAAGAAATATTGCGTTTTAAAGGTACTCTGACTAAAATGAAAAGTGTAACTGATTAGTTCCTTCTCTTGAATAAGATTAATGGTGTGTTTGGACTGTAATGTTTTAAACACACATACATTCTGAAAACTGTTCTCTAAAGCGGCGAACATTACAACAATGTTTAATAAACACACAAAAGGATTTCTGGCTTCATTCAAGTCTATAAAAATCTGTCAAATTAAAATAAGTAATAAGAGATATCTACATGAAACCACGAGATACTTGCGTGCGTGCACATTTCACTTGCCTAGGTAAACTCACACACAGTCTCAACCAAACACCTCCAACTCTGACACCTTCCAAAGAGGAAATGTCTCCAACAACCCTGATGATGTACCAGATGCAGGTAAAATTCAGTCTCAGAAAGACCAGATTTTGCTGAAGTTCAAAATAAGCACACTTTCATAACTAGAGAAAGCCTTTTAAATCCAATCCAAATTCTCACCATTTTAATAGCAAATAGACATCTGTAAAATCAATGCATGTAAGGTGTTAACAGACAGAAAAACTTTTTAGTCTAAAAGCCAGCAAAGGCTGTGTAAAAATGATTCAAATCAGAATTTACAGGTCCACACACCTTGACAGCAACAGCTTCATGATTACAGTTTGAAAAGCCATCATTCAGCAGCCACTAAAAGAGGATTTCAGCCTTGACTCTTGATAAACCCACATTCCAAACAAAGACAAACATTGCAACAAAAAGTAGAAGTATCATTCCAGACAATAAATCCACTTTCATAGTTTATGCAATCGGGGGAGTAAATATTCTCCTTCTACTTCTCTTAAAAAGAAAAAAAAAAACCTAAGAAAAACAAAAATAACATGCTGGAGTTTCCTGTAGAGTAACTACAGTTACTGGTTTTCCCAGGCACAATGAGGGGATGCACATTTCTGCAATTCTAACATTTGCGTGTCTAATGCCAAGTAACACAGCAAAAAGCCAAGTCATTAAATTCTGTGAATGGCATTTAGTTTCACAGATTTTCCTCTTGCTGTACCTTCAAAAGTTTCCTGCCAACCAGCGAAAACACGAGTAACTAACTGTTCATGAGATTACACTACACTTACAGCTCTGTTGCTATTTGAAATGTATTTTATTTTCTTTATAAAATAACGGGTAATCTTTAAAATTGATTTTAGATGGTTTGAGGCATTACACCAGAGAAGTAATGAGCACTAATGTCAATGATATTGGACACAAATTCATTTTAGCTTTATTTCATGTCCAGTACAATTCTGCTAAGCCTTGAACTGCTAAAGCACTGTTATTAACTCGGCAGTAACCTAACACATGGAACAGCAAACAAAAGTGATAAGAGTACAGACTGATCAGGACCTCAAGGCTACTGTCCTTTTTCTGCAGCTATAATTCAATTTCCAATTTTACTTTACATTGGACTCATTATTTCACAGTAATTTTCTTTTCTGCTTCATAGTGCCATCTGGAGGTGAAGGGAGTGAAGAGAAACCAAGGCACAGAAATCGAAAGATGTTAAAGCTAATCACACCCACACTCATATATACATATATGTATATGTTCACTATGTGTTCATATTGAGACCAAACACTCAATGCATTTTGAAAATCATTTAAAACAATCCTGAAAGCAAATATACAAACACTTTTTACCTGGTCGTACCCTTGAAGAATTTCTGTTTTCTCTTAATCGAAAAATAACTCCTGTTTTTCCCGCCCCCTGTGAACCAACAGGTTAGACTGCTTTTTAATTGCATGCTTCAAGCAGTCAGAATGAAAAATAAATTCTCCACTACCCATAGGTGTTACACTTTCCTGTTCAAAATACTATTTTTTCAAGATAATACCCATACATTTGTCACCAGATGGTACTAGTAGTATTAAGTGCTGGTATAGCAGTTGCCCTCTGGGGCTTTTGCTGTCCTGGGGGCTCACTGCATGAAGACTTGTACATTTAAAAAGTAGACTTGGCTTCAAGGACCTGAAAAATCAAAATTACAAACCACCACCTAACAAATTAAAAAGGCAAGAGGAAGGAAGGAGTGTCACAGCATTAATAGTCAGATGTCTTTGCAGAGGCTGGACGCGTGCGCAGTCTCCACACAACCAGTAGCACTCCCAATGCTTCTTCAACACTCTTATTGCAGCCAGTGCCAGCCAGGGCTGTGGTTACAGTGATGTAAATCAGCACTCGCTGCCGTTGCGCTAATGGAAGAGTCACGGCTCATGGTAATAATTCCTATAAACTGACTGAGCATATTTAAGAGAACAACAGACCTTCTATGCACGCCTGGAAGAAGAACGAAAGGCTAAACCCTGCAAGTCTTGATCCCATCAGTAGTCATTACTTGTCAGAGATCTCACTCCTCTTGGCCAGATTGCTCACATGCATAATTACTACTTATGTGATTAAGGGGGCTGCAGGATAAGGCTCTACATTAGAATTAGAGATAATAAAATAATTTTTTATTCACAGACATGTGAATCTTTGTTTGTAAGCTGTCAGTAAATGCTCATGATCTCTAGACCTTTAAAGAAGCAAGGCTGAAAAACATCACTTCACAACCAGAAGAAATAATGTCATTTTTGAGGAAATGCTGGATACTGTATGAGGAATATTTCTCTTTTCCTGTGTTATGGCAAAAATATTTACAAAAGACAAAACATGTGTTTTGTCTTATTTGGACAAGGTCCAAAATCTGGTTTTCTTCAACATGATTTTATTATACTCCGTTCTGCTGCAGGAAAACAACATATGGCTGAACAGTACAACTTAATCCTAACTAAAGATTTCCTGTATCTACTGTAACCTAATACAATGACAGATGCACACTTAGATGTGTGTGGAAGGTTAACACTCCGATTTTGTTTTCAACAAATTTATTCTGCCTATTTACATCAGATCACAAGAGCAAGGGAAAAACCCAAGGAGCTGAGAGGCAGAGGGTGACAGCCTGTGCTGTGGTGCCCTCTATTGAGCATCCAGCCCCTCAGCCCCAGCCCACACCAAACAAAGCCCCGGTCTGCTCTGAAAAAGCTGACTGTGGTTCCTCCTTCACTTTTATAGGAGAGGAAATGTTACTGGTATGAAGCAACTGTGAAGCAACTGTTGGGTATGTAATAATGCATGTGGTTAGGAGAAGATTAGGTGACATGCACCTGCTATACATTATTCCCTCAGCAGATAGGAAATACTAGCAAGGCTCCATGGGAAAGAGGCAACTTGCCACACCTTGGCCACTTGCCCAAGGTGGTTCCACCTGCCCCACAACTGCCATTGCTCCCACCTGAGCCCCTGGCAAGGGCAAGCTGGGATCTATCCCTTTTGGAGCCAGTCTCCCACTTTCCACATCCCCAAGAGAGTACTCAGTGGAAACACCGCCAGAAAAGAGCTCTGACCCTGCACCAGCTGCCGCTTGTGGGATTGCAGTGGGAAAGGCAAGGAAGTGGGAGGAGAAGGGCAAAACACCAGACACCTTCAGAAAATGGCTCTGCCTTAGGCACATGAATTTTGGATGGCTTGCTCACTGCAGCATCAAGCAAGCCCAATACATGGCCCTCCGGAGCAGCAACACTGTGGATACCCTCCATCCCCTGTGTATCCAAACGTTTCCTTTCTCAAAAACTCCTTGTATGTCTTCCACCCCATCATAAACTGCATGTCTGAAAAGTAATTGAAGAGTAATCCTTCTCCCTAAATCACATAATTTTTTGGGAATCAACTATATTCAATAAAAATAAAAAGTCATCAATTGAACTCAACTTCATTCAAAATGACTTTGTTAATTAGCTTCCTCATGAGCAAACCCAAATGATCTTCTGTGAAAGCAATCTAAATCCCAAAGTTAGACCTGCACAGCTACAAAGGGATGAAAGCAAAGAGGATCTTCCAGAAGCTAAAATTATAAGATAGTATTTTAATTTTGACCTCTAGTTTAAGGATAAACTTCTCCTGTGAATTTACAGGCATCCTCAAAGGACAGGGATACTTAGCAGGAAAAACACATAATTTTCCTTATTCTTATGAAGTAATTCATAATTGAAAAGAGGCTAGCTGACTTCCGTTAATGCAAATGGCCTCTTGAAATATTAAATTATGCCCAGACAAGAAGTGAGCTTTACAGCTCTTCATCACTCAGAGATAATAACCTGTAAGACAAGTAGATTTACCCTGCATTTGTGCAGTAAGACCAAATCAAAATGGGACACCTGTTCCCAGATTTCACCAAAGTCTAGTGCTTTGCTTAACTTCCCAGCTGTTGGCCTAATTCTTATGCTACTGTGCTCAGCACGAAGAGGCTTCACAAAGGCTCAAAGTAAGTACTGTGCCCTGTGCTAACTCACCCTGGAGTGAGAAGTGACAAAGAACAACAGAACTTAGCAATTAGGCAATATGGAAGTGTTCCCAGAGCCAGAAGCTGAGCACTAGAGAGCCTCCAGCTGCTCGATCCTTGCTCCTCTGCCATGTGGCTCCTGCATGGGCAGGCACTACAGCAATCTGGTCACACAGCCGCAGGCACAGGGCACAACCCAAGCCTTTGAAAGATATAAACCTTCTTTTCAGAGATGTCTTGGATCCTGATAACATCTGGGATTCCTGCATCACATGAGGGCATTTAAAAATGTTACCTGTGAACCTCTCCCTTGACAGATCCACAAAGGCTCGAATACCATTTCTTTCCAATGCCACAAAGAAACACCAGTAGGACTGTGAGCTTGTGCACAGTGACTGCTGTTATTGCTGGGGTGAATGGAGCTCTCAGCTTTGCAGTTTTGGGTTATGCCCCCTTGCTAATGCATCACAAAGGTCCTACTTCACCTGGTATTGCCACACCAGAGCTTCAGTAAAGTCAAGTGTGTATATTATATACATATACATGTAACATGTGTATATTGTACATACATGCATATTATGCCTATAGAACATACACATATACAGAATATATATGTATATTTTACATACATATGCATATTATACCTATATATTATATATATATGTATATTTTATAAACTCACACTTGTTAGGGAGTCCAACAAATTCAATTTCAGAGAAAGAATCACAACCTTTGGCTCAGAGCCATAAAATGGGGGGAAAAGCATCATGGCAGCATCACTGAGCCGACAGGAAGATGCCTTCTGTGAGCAGCAGCAGCAGCACAGCAGAACCAGCCAGCAGAGGGCAATGGTACAGCACAGGAGGTGTCAGGTCAATTTACCTCAACCTCTGAAGCAGCCTCTGAAAATTCCTTCCAACTACTCACCACCGCTGAGAGAAAGCTGACACTTTTCTAACACTCAAATTCAAACATTTAAAACATTACCTTAAAATTGAGTTGTCTCTTTTCCCACTCCTGGACTAACAGCAGCATGGTGAAATGCTCCACATGCTGTCATTTTCTGCTGTCAGTACCCATTTAAGCTACAGACATCCATAAAATTGGTGCATGAGGATGTATTTTCAGAGAATCTACCTCTCTGTTTTGTCTTTTGAAGTACAGGCAGTGGTTGTAAACATTTCTGATGCTGATAATCCCTACCTTGCTACCAGACTGGCCTCATTGCCATTTTGTAATGAGAGTGTTTTTCAAAATGCACTTACTCCATAGGGCAGCACAGCTAAGATAAAACTGCTCAGACCCAGCAACCTGAGCTACCACATTCTTCATATTATCATTGATACGCTTCTAGAAGCACAGCCCTTCCATTTCACTGCTTTTCTTTCCTGAGGTGCAAAAAACCCCTCTAATCCTTTTCTGCTTTCCCTTCTATATCTCACATGCCTTCAACCAGTATTTATTGGCTGACCTTTTGGCCACAGATCCTATATAACTGTATACAGAATATTATTCTGGCAGCAGTTAGCTCTCCCTGTCTTCAGCTGTTAAGCCTAACAAATATACCTCGGGACCAATGATTTGTTGTCTGTTAGGGAGGCTTATTATGCACTGACTGGAAAGAAGATTAATAGTTTCTACTTGCAGTGTTTCACCATGCCCTTACCCCAAGCGGCAAAGACAGCTAGCAGATGTACACACAGCTCCTGCCCCAGCAGCTGTGAGCAGCCTGCTCTCACACCAGCAGTGCCAGGGCACTACTAGAATGGCAGAGAAAAAACAGAAAATTCCACCAACAGGGTCTCAGCCATTGCAGAAGGTGAAGTGGTCACAGCAGTAGGACTAAAGGATGCAGTACTGAAACTCATACAGTACTCCCTTGTAATGCAGGTCAGGCTCCACTTAAGCCTGATGAATGATTTTATACAGATTGCAGCTACACTGAAAATAGTCGTAGCTGCTAGAGCTTGCCTATGTTAGTGGGACTGGTAAACAAAGTAATCTCCATTATAGGAAAACTCTCTGTTAGGAGCTCTCTCTAGTGAATTCTCCCTGACTTCCAGGGGTTTAGCCCAAAAAGATACTGATTTTCCATGAACATAAAGGGGAGGCTTTCTTCTTTGTACAAGAATATCTAGCTCATTATTTAAAGCTAGAAATAGACATCACAGTGAAAGATCTACCAAACGTAGTATGCAAAATGATGTAAATCCAAACCTATTATCTATAATCAATGCAATGAAATGCAGTGGAAAAGGCCCAGTTGAACCACCAGGGCTGAAGTCACGTGTATGAAATATGACAGTGAAAATAAAAAATATAACCAAACGTGTAGCATGTATAGATGACCACACGGTGGCTCTCAAGTATCAGAGATGAGCTTTTTTAAACCAGAAATTGATGACCATAAAAATTCCAGCATCTCCAGGATAGGCTGTACTCACTTTTCCAGGAATTCTTGTAAACCCTGACGGCGATGGTCTACGTGATGAGGATTGTTCATATTGAAAAACAGAGTTTTGGATGGCAGTTCAGGTAGCTGTCTTTATAAATAGGAAGAAAATACACAGTTAAAACCACATGTGAAACAGCAGAGAAAAATGCAGTATGCAAATGCCAACCCCATGCATGTGAAAATCATGGGCCATGTTCCAGAAGCTCTTGAAATAAATTTGGGAACACAAGGTTGAGAAACTGAAGGGCTTCTCACACACCTCAAAGGGGAAAATAAATTAATGATTTTTCTGGTCCAGTTGTTAAGCCTGCATCCATGTCTGGCTGGGTCTCTTATGGTGCTTCCAAGACATAAGCACATCCAAGAAGCACAGAGAAGAGGTATGAACACCCACACTAGATTGTTATTTCTGCAACCTGTGCATAACAAAATACAGATGAAGTCTCTTGCAAATTACGGGGCGGGGGGGTGTCACCAAACAAAGGCTATCAGTACAAACCACATTCTTCTGGGTTTAAAGCACATAAAATGCATTGTACAGAATAAACTTGTGCTAGGAGGAAACACAGAACACTTTCCAGATCTGATTTCTGCAGTTCTCAGATTTAACAATCCTTCCTTCCATGATTGACAGATTATTAAACAGCCATATAAAATTTGCTCACATAAGCACTGCATTGCTCTGAAGCCTTTGCCGGAGCCAAACAAACTCTCGAAAGCGTCGTCTAACACAGGATGTTTTCCTTGTAAAGCATATACTGTTTGTCTGTTGGGAAATAGAAAACATTTTACTTTGCAAACCAGCTTAAGCTAAAGTGCAGGCATGGTATTAAAAACACATCCAAGATGCTATACTAATGCCTGAGACACCAATGGAAAGCTTGACATTAATTCAGTTTATGTTAAGGACTGTGCTTTACCTCAGGCAGGACTGGTTTCAGTTTCTACTGCTGTTCAGGGAAATATTTTTCATTGCTTTCTTCTTAAAAGCAAGAGACTTGGATTACAGTACAACTTACAGTAATGGGAAAAATAGACCTCAGAAGAAAGTTTCAGTAGATGATGTCACTCTTTGCAGGGGAAAAAGATCATCTTTAGCTGTTCTAGTTACAATCCTGCAAACGGCTATACAGAGTTCTTCCAGTGTACAGTCCCATTTAAATCAAACCAAAGAAACCAATGTGACTGCTCTCTGCAAGTAGCAGCATTTGGAAATTTTCCCACAGAACACTATTAGTTCACTAGGAAAATGCCAATTAATCAAAAGAGAAACAATTTGTGGAAATTAAATACTTTTGCCAAATTTTCCCAAGGAGCACACATTTAGATGAAATCCCACATAGCAGACAGGAGTCCATTAGAAAACTGCCTCCAGTCCAGCCCACCCTCCCTGCCTGCCAGCAGCCATAAATCCAGACAGCCGCAAGATGCAGATCGTAGAGAGCACAAAGATGACAGCCTTCTGGAATAGAGGAGCACTCAGGATACATCACAGTTTAAGAAGATAAATGTTTTAAGAGCTGAGTAGAAGGGGAAGTCAGCTGGCCTAAAAGCCAGGCAGACACAATACTTTGGATCCACTGAGAACTCTGGATGGCCAGACTGACCTAGGGACTTGGTCTCCAAAAGCCATGGCCTTGTGGTGGCAGGAAGCTGAGATGCTGCTTAACAGCTTCAGAGATGCCCAGTGCTGGATTGTAGAGCACTGTATGCTGGGTTTGGCTGGGGGATAGTTAATTTTCTCCACAGTAGCTTGGGCTGTGTTTTGGATCTGTGCTGGAAAGTGTTGATAACACAGGGATATTTTTGTTGCTGCTGAGCAGTGCTTGCACAGAGCCAAGACCTTTTCTGCTCCTCATCCCACCCCACCAGCGAGCAGGCTCGGGGTGCGTGAGAGGATGGGAGAGGACACAGCTGGGACAGCTGATCCCAGCTGACCAAAGGGATGTTCCATACCATGCAGCACCATGCTCAGCAATAAACTAGGGTGGAGGCTGGCTGGGGGCTGCCACTCAATGACTGGCTGGGCATTGGTTACTTGGTGCTGAGTATATGTTTTCATTTGCATCACTTGTCTTTCTACAGTTTTATTTAATTTTCTATTTTCCTTATTAGTATTGTTATTATTATTTAATATTATTTTATTTATTGTTATTTAATATTATTATTAATGTTATTGTTACATTTCCATTATTATACTGTTCTTATCTCAACCCACGATTTTTCTCTCCTTTATCCCCCAAATTCTCTTCCCTCCATCCCGCTGGTGGGGCAGGGGGGATGTGAGCAAGCAGCTGTGTGGTGCTTAGTTGCTTGCTGGAGCTGAATCACGACACACTGAGTCTAAATAACATCTCCCTAACTTAGCAATCACTGAGAAAGCCTTAATACACTTTTTATTCAGGGGTACTGATATCTATGAAACAGTAATACAGCACCCACACTGCCAAATCTACAGAATTTCTATTTATCAGAAATGAAAATCATAATTGCTTTGGAACCAGTACTTGAAGCACATTGTAAATTTAAAAGTTTCACAACTCTGATTGCCACACAGGAGGGAAATACTTGTCACACAGACATTTAATAAGTCATCATTTGACTGCTTGCTCTCATATACTAACAGCTTAACTCTTCCACACAGGAAGGAAATGCTTTTGGTCTTGTGCCAAGTATTACCCATGTAACTTTGTCCTCTCAAATACCTTTATTTTACACTGCAATTAAAATCCTTGGATCTAGACTTGGCAAATTAGGATAACGCCTTCCATATGTCATCCACCAAAGAACAACCAAAATTATGTATAGGACGGATTTAAGGCACAAAAGCACCCTAATTCCGAGTGCACTCCCATTAACATATGGTAGGTTATAATCATAAACCCAAATGCAGATACTTCATACATCCAAACACCACTAAATAATGACAATGTGAATATCGAGGTACACTGAAAACAACCACATTGCAGCAATCAAATAACTTGGCAAAAAGAACTGAGGATAATTTATAGTGCAAATAACCAGATAATTACTTGAAAAGAAAGTTGTTTTCTCATGAATACCTGAACATCAACATTCTTCTATAATGGTAAGATATCATGGACTTTAACAGTCTTCTGGCTGATAAGAAAAGCTAAGAATTGTCTGTTGTAAGACATTGTGGAATGGACATGTGAACATAACAGGTTCAACTCCAGCTCTGCCAGACCTACTACATGGCCATTGCCCAACTCACCTTACCTGTTCCACTGCATCCCAGTTGTTAAAAAGAGAATAATAGCCTCCAGCATCCCAGAAGCAGAAACGCCATTTATATCCCAAAGACAACCCTGGCTGGGACAGAAATAGCGGTAAGAGCCCAAAGGACCTGTGCTGATATTTTTATACTTACGTGAATAAATATCTCATAGTCTATGTAAGAATACCAAGAGTCTTCTTTCTGTATCCTGGGGTCTCGCACCAAGACAGTTACAAATTCCTGTAAGTGCATAATAAAAATCAAGCAATTAATTTCAGAAGACAAAGTCAGCCTTAAAGACTCTCTTGATTGTTCTGCCGTTCCACAAACTACTGACTCAGATTAAAAGCTGAACTGCTGCTTTATTGAATTTTGCAACCCTATAAATGGAGAAGCAAAAAGCAATGAATCATCTGAGCTACACCACATGTCTGGGAAAGTCCCAGCCAAACTGCTAGCTGAAAAGGAGTATCTCAGATTAAGTAATACTGTGAAAAGTCATACATGTTTCATGCTTGGGAGATGCGATCGAAACTTTTTGCTCTACAAAAAAAACCACTCAAACCCCAAAAATCCTGATAAATCTGTATTCATACTATGATGAAAAATATTCCTTTAAAATACAAAGGTTGAAAGTGTGCTTAAATACCTGCTACTTCTGGAGCAAATGCACAAGATGCCATACTCCGGTTGCTTAAATAAGCTATCCACCCCAAAAGCTAAGCCAACCACTTAGCAAAGACTTATTAAAGAAAAGTGTATCACTTTAAACTGTAGATATATACCCTCTGAGAGGAAGGCACTGCACAAGATCTCCAGGTATAGGAATCGACTGTGGGAGGAATGACAGAGTCTCTGGTAAAAAAACATGTTTTTTTTAGTACATATTTGCATAAATCAAGAAATCTTGAACTAGAAAGCTCTCAAAATGTGTCTTCCTATCCCCAAACCAAAGACATCAGAAATAAAACTTTACTCTTCAGCCAAGTCTTCTCCCTTGACATATACTTAAATGTACCACCAATGCAAACCTCCAGCGGACTGACAGGAGAACAATAAAAATCCTGAAAGGCAAAAATACACCCTTTCCTGAACAGCCATTGCACTCTGTACGTAGCAGGGAGGCATTAGAGTTTGGATTAAATAATTTTCCTCTCTGATTTCCAGGTGTTACTGCTTCAGAGATGGGGAGCCTGTGGCCTGATGGCTGGACACAGCCTTTGGTTTTATGTCATTTAGCCGAGCTCCTGGTCACCAGGGTGTTTTCTGTATTATTGGTGGTTACCTTTTGGCTGATTATCATGAACACCTTGCAAAAGAAAGCACACTTGAAAGGTTCCTGCCACCTCTGCTGCTTCTTTCCTCGCTGAAGAGCACCAGAGGGCCAATTCTCCCCTGCAGCTTTTTAACCCCATGCCAGCATGACACAAGAGGAACAAATGAACAGAGCTTTAGTCATTTCTACCAGCTGAGGGTCATGCCTTTATCTTTACAAAAACACTAGTGGGAGATATGAGGAAGTTTTTTCTGCTCCTGGTAAGATCATCAACAATGTGCTGAGCACAGGAGAGGCAACCATTTTTTTGGTTGTTCTTCTCCACCTGCCTGTTTATCATATTTACCATATATATATATATATGTAGCATACTTTCAGACCCACTGTGCCATCTTTTTATGTTGCAACTTTTTGTCTTCCCCAAATTCGTACTTCCCTGTGTCCTACTCTTCTCCAGAGCTGCAACCACTTCTCAAAATACATTCTTTCCTTTGCTGAGCACTAAATGCATTGGTCTCGCAAGTGGAAGAAGAGAAATTATGCAAACTAGCTTCAAACCGGACACTGCTCTCCTCTTCCTTTCAACTGCTGCAGCACAGGAGCCACTACCCCAGGCAGCCTGCATATAATCTGACATCAGTACCCTTCCTCTCTTCTACTGCTGTATCAGCTTCTTGTTGACCTTCCTTTTGTCCAGGTTCCCCAAATCACCCCATTTCCAAATAACCTTCTTTAACCCTCTCCTTTGTACAGTATCAAAATAGTCTTCAAAGTAAAATGCTTCTTTCAAACCTTTATTATACCAAAGCATTATGATTAAAAGTTGCTATTGGATATGCTGTGTCTTAGCTATGGCTCACCTTGTAAATCATTCCAGACCACAAGATTTACATAGGAAAACTTCTATACACTTCTAACTTGCCATCAAATAGTCAGAGAGTTTCAATGTGAGGAAGTTAAAACCCTTCAGACTCTACCTATCGAAGAAAGGAGACCTCCTGTAGATGCTGTGGCAGGCAGTGTCTAAGCAGTAAAGAACTGAGGAAAAATGATCTGCAGAACAGCAGAGTACCTCAGCAAACTGCAGCCCTTCCACACAGTCATTGTCAGCTTTTATTTGTAACAGCAGGATTTCAACAGAAGACTGGGTGTTCCCTTTTTCCCCCCTTCATTTACCAAAAAAACTGGCAATACTGAGTTTAGAATGAAGCAAGATAAACAGTAAGCACCTAGAAATTAAAAAATAAAAATGTACAGCCTTTCTCAAGATCTAGGTTTACTTCCCCTATCAAGCTCTTGAATTTAGGAAGTATTAATCCCAATTCCCATTACAGATTTTGCTGTTCTGAAACAGTGGCATTGCATATGTAGACTGCTCCTTCTCTTTTGACCTTTAAGTCCTCTCTAGAACACAAGATCCCACTGGGAAAACAGCATTGATTTAATCAAAGCAGACCTAACTGCCCAGTATAAATGATGATCCACTGCCAGAAAAAGTGCTTACGCTTCCACAACCCTACAGAAGTAGGCTTGTAAAAGGCCAATACTGCCATACAGACTATGTTATGGTCAAAGCAGAGTTAGGTGGCAGAATATTCCTCTGCAAGATTGCTGTTGTAGGCTCAGTCCATCCTGCATTAACTGGTCACAAATAATCAGAAGATTACAGCAGTACTGGGTAACAATCACCTTTCTCCTCTGTATGTATTCCACTCCCTCCCCATCTTGCTATAAAAATGAGGATACTCTCAACAGACATGTCTATTCTCAAGTAATGCACTGTCCACCTGGGGGAGGTGACACTGACCTCTCCATCCTACAGACCACTTGAAGACTAACTTAATCATTTGTCACAAAACTGTATTGCAGTCCAGCTGTACAACATGGGAAGCTCAGTATAAAGACAGCCAAGGTTTTGGGGACTTTTTACTTTTGCCAGCTGCAATCCTGTACAAGGTGTTTTCTTCCCCTGCCCAGTACTGCTTGGTTTTTCCAGAATTGTAAATCTAGCTATTATGCCACATTACATATATTTTCAGTTTTGTTTGGTTGGGTGTTTTTTCCTTGGTTTTGTTGTTGGGGTTTTTATTACGGGGCACAATACATGCTTTTATATCAATGCATTCAAGAATTATATGTATCCTGTAATGCTTCAGTGCAACAATTCTCTCAAAACCAAAATTTACTGCTGACACTTCAAAGCATCCAGGCTTGGGCATGGAGGCCTCTTGCACTGGGAACAATATATACTCAACAGAAAGCTACTGAAAATGCGTGGCATCTCCATTTATTCCTTCTCTCTGGAAACTGCTAAATTCAAAGGCAAAACATTTTTTGTCCAAAGTGCTAGTGCTATAGCTTTGATATGGATCCCAGCAGCCATGCTGGCCTGAAGATCCTCATGAAAATTCAGAATCTTCAAATCTGCCCCAAAAGTAATCATAACTACTTAACAAGCAGGAATTGCAGAGCAGTTTCTCTGGCTGGATGTGCCTTTTAATTTCTGGCTAAACCAGCCAGTTTAAGCACGGCACTAGCGGTATTTTGCTACCCTGTCCTCAAGGCCAGGAGCAGACCAAGTAGATACAGTCACACATAAATGACAAAATGGCCAAAGTGACACCCAAACCTGGAGTACACCTACTCCCTCATGGTTACAGATCTATGCAAAGAACATGAGTGTTGACAGCAGAGTAAAAGGACAGCACTGAGGTCACATAGACACAAGCACGGAAAAACAAAATGTTCCTTTTGGATCTGCCTCAGAAGGAAAAATATCCCATGAAGGCAGCTGAAGCAAACACAAGAAATCTTTCTCTTTTCAGTTTTCTTTTTATTTTTTCTTCCCCTTCTCTCTTTTCTCTTGTTGGATATATTTCTGCATAAATGCTGTGGTTTAGCTTGGCCCAGGCTTTTCTAGTGGGGGGGGCCACAAAGATGGTTCCTCGGTGAAGCTTCTCAAAGCCTTCACCATGTCCAGCTCTGAGGTGATGGACATGCTGCTGGCCAAGGCTGGGCCAATTAGAGATGTTGGTTACGCCTCTGTGAAAAACGTATTTAAGAAGAAATCAAAACAATGGGTGCACGCACTTTTCCTTAGCCAGAGGAGGAGGAGTAGGTGAGAGTACGTGAGGGAAAACAACATGGAGAGACCAAGGTCAGTGGAGAAGAAGGGGGAGGGGAAGCTCCAGGCAGCACAGCTCTGCAGCCTCTGCAGGCCGTGGTGAGGCCCATGGTGAAGCAGGGGGTGCCCCTGCAGCCCCTGGGTGCCCATGGGAAATGCTGAGAACCACTCGTCCATGCCCATGCCGGAGCAAGTGGATACCTGGAGGAGGTCATGGTCCAGAGGGAGTCCTAGTGGAGAAACAGGCCTTGACTTGCACCCTGAGACTGAACTGAGTGCCCCACATGGAGTGGGTGGGTGCCTGAGGGAGAGAGAGAGAGAGAAGTCCAGCAGAAGTCCAGTAAAGAGAAGAAGCCTTGCTCCTGAGATGGAAACAGCCTGGCTCAGAGGTCTATACCCCGTGGAAGATGGACCCCACGCCGTAGCAGTTTTGGGGAGACTGCTTGCCTGTGTGGGGATCAGCGTCACTGTAGCAGTGTCGGGCGGGCTGCCGACAGTGAGACCCATGGCTACGCAGAGGAAAGGAGCCTCTCCCCTGGGCAGTGGAAGAAGACCTTGGGTGATGAACTGACCTACCCACCCTGCCACGCTTTGTTTCCCTGTGCAGCTGCTGGGAAGGAGGTAGCGGGGGGGAGCGGAGAAACAGTGTCTTTGAAGGGTTTATTTTACTTCTCATTTACTCCTCTGACTCTGTTAGCAATAAATTAGATCACTTTGCAACCTAAGTTAGTCCTGTTTTGCCTATTGGAGTGCGTCTTCTCCCGGGTTTCCTTATCTCAACTCATGAGCCCTGGGTGTGGGTGTGTAAATTTGTGGGTACCTGGCATTTGGCCAGGCTCAAACACGACAATAATGCAGTGCATTCCTCAGAGACCAGGATAAGGCAGAAGCCTTACTGTACAGAATTTGACCACAAAAAATGTGTCCATCTCAAAAGTCTCTAACATTTTCCTACTAGGAAAATAGGAAATCTGACATGGAAATATCTATTTTTAATATGGAGGGAAAATCAAGCACAAGAAGGAGGAATAAAAACAATCTCACATTGGTTGATTATTTGTATTAATCATTTCAGCTGCATTTGAATTCAAATGTCTGTGCTCAGGACTGTATCAGGTGATAGGCTTGTGCTCCTGTTACACATCTGATTAGTCAATAACCCCTGAAGAGTAATTTTCCACAAAGCGTCCAAGACAAATAGTGTATCCCATCAGGTTGCCTGTTAATACAAGGATCAGCCACAAAGGATGTGGGGCTTTTCACGCTGTGGGTGTTGGCATCTTCACTGCATGCATGCTGTGTAGTAAGGCTGATAAGAGACTAACAGCTGAGACAAAATAATTTGTTGAAACTTTTAACGTTCATTGGACTGAGCAGAAGAGAATATGCAAGTGGGTTTCTTGTGGTCCATGCAGCTGGTAATCAGAGTTCAGACCCAGCTCCAACCACTATGTCCTATAAAATATCTAAAGACTGATAAAAAGAAGACTCCATCCAAATCCTTCTCTCCTATCTCAGTGTCTGAGCCCCTTATGCACAATTACTTTGAATGAATATCTGATTCTTCCATCAGACTTTAACAGAAGGAACTGGCACTGCATGATTCCAGAATATTCTGTATCCTGGCAACTAAAAGTATGAAGAATACAACCAATCTTCCCTGATCTATGCTAACCTTAATGAAACTCAATCCACAGCTGCCAAACTTGAATCCTTTTGCATTAAAGCTTAGGTATGACTTACCTGTTTTTCATGTTTTGGCGTCATCTTCACTGGTTTGTAGTAAAAAAAAATCAACCTGAAAAAAACCCCAGAATACACATGAGATTGGCATTTAGTAGTTATTTAAAGGTCATTATCACTTTTTCTATTTTTTAGTAGAGAGTGGAAAGAGCCAGGCTTAGTGCCATATATAGCAGAAAACATATTTACATTAACTATATCTCAGAATTTATTAATTTTTAAAATAATCCCTTTTTAGAAGCACTGGGTTAGTCCCCTTCTCTATATATCTGTTGTACTTGACACTCCAGTGATGCCTGTCCATCTCTGGAAGTCAGTGCTTTTCTTCTCCACTCCAAAAGCCATCTCAGAGTTCATCCTTGTACCCACCTCCTAACAGCTCCATTCAGCCAGCACTCCCAGTGCACAAACACAGCCGAGGCAGTGCTGCCTGTGCCTCACTCCCAGGTGCTCAAGCACAGGTCTGTGTGACTGCAGCTGAGGTCCAGAGACTCTAAAACATCTGAGTCAACAGAACCAAATGCCCCTCTCAACCATTTCCCTGAAACTCAACAGAACTGAAGACACAAACTGCTTGGATCCTGCAGACTAGCTAAAACTCCAACTGAATTTCACAGCATCCATAGTTTTAAAATGTCCATGTAGGGAAGAGTATAATTAGACCAAAGTGAAACATCCTGTCATTAACTTACATTTTAAATCTACTCTTTCACTGAAAATCCCAATAAATTTTAAACTGTGTCTGCAGTCCAAAAAACAGGATGATTTGCTCAGGACAAGTACGCACATGGGAAGAGTGGGCCAGCTTCATTTACTTGCCAGCTTGCATACACACCACCTCCTGTTTAGTGATACAGAGCTTGAAGCTGCTCTTGTTATTATACAACATATTTAGGTCAAGCCCAGCCAAGGAGTGCCGAACACCCCACCCCTGCCCAATGCCTCTTACAAACACTTTCAAATTACAAACTCCACCCATTTTAATAAAACAGGGCACAAAGACAAGTACACACACATTTCACTGACCAGGACATTATTTTGGAACAAACACTTTTTTGTCAAATTTCTACAGGATCAAAATAGGATACTTTGTTTCCAAATAAAAATGCTCATATGTAAGACTTCATCCTAAAGTGTGCCATTGCACAGCTCCCATCTCCATAAAGACAAGGCCATCATTTCCCTTCTATAGCTAGAATGGTACTAATAAAATAGGAATATCAAAAACACACTCAAATTTTCTTTTTTTTTTAAACTCCATTTATTTATGCTTAACTGGCATGTGTGTTCTGAGCTGAAGTTATAGAAGAGCACTTGAACACCTCTTGCTGCACAGGCTCAGCAGCATCAAGCACCTCTGAAAGGCGGGTGTAAGAATTTGGCTCACTGGTTCTAAATGCTGTTAATGCAAAAGTATATTAGGAACTTTCCTTTTGGGGAGATAAATGGCTTCTACCTCACAGGAGAGCATAGTACACATCACACACCTTTCATGGAATTGCACAGTCATTCAGGTTGCCTCCAAGATATCAAGTCCAACCTTTGAACAACCACCACCTTGTCAGCTGGACCACGGCACTAAGGCCCATATATAGTTGCTTCCTGAACACCTCCATGGATGGTGACTCCACTACCTCCCTGGGCAGTCCATTCCAATGCTTAACAAGCCTTTCTGCGAAGAAATTCTTCATGTTGTCCAACCTGAACCTGCCCCGATGCAGCTTGAGCCCATGCCCTGTTGTCCTGTCATTGGGTTGCCTGGAAGAACAGGATGATCCCCAGCTGGCTACAGCCTCTTTTCAGGCAGTTGTAGGGAATGATAAAGTCTCCCCTAAGCCTCCTCTTCTCTAGGCTGAACATCCGTGACTCCCTCAGACACTCCACATAGGACTTATGCTTCAGACCCTTCCCCAGCTCCATTGCCCTTCTCTGGACTTGCTCCAGCACCTCAATGTCTTTCTCCAAGTGAGGAGAACTGGATACGCGACTCGAGGTGCAGCCTCACAAGTGTTGAGTACAGACAAAAAACTGTGCAGGGCTTAGGCTGTTTGAAGAAGATTCTTTCTGCTATCTCTCCCCATTAATTACAGTTGTAAATCTATGTAGTTTGATGTTATTTTCTCTCCTTTCTGCTCTGGTTAAATGTGTTGCCTTTTTTTTTAAAAATGGTAATCCAAATTTTTTTTCAGTTATATGTCTTTATTCCATCAAATTCTGCAGCGTGTTTCTCTCCTGTCTCCAAGCTGATTTAAGTGAGAAATTATGCAAGCCCAAAATATCTCATTCCTAACATTGCTAGTGAATGACAAGGCTGAAATAGCACGTTTCATTTTGTCATCTATTTTTCTAATGACTGATTTATGTGTTGGTGCAGGTTAGCAATAACAGCTTAAACTCCAAGCAGCCACCACAGTTTTAAATATTTAATGGGAAAAAATTAATATTTCAACACCAAAAATCTTCCTAAAATATTTAAAATATGTCAGGCTTTCATCAAATAATTTTGAAAAAAAAATCAATAATGAGCAAGTCCCCCAAAGCTGCCTTTTTCACTGATTTCAGTGAGATTGCCCAGTCATGCTGCAGCCACTTGCAAACATACTGAATGCAATATTCTGTCTGATAGCAAGATATATATTTGGGGACTTCTGCAACACATAGAAAAGCCAGTGAAGCAGAACACAGGGTAAAGCCAGTGAAACTTCTGCTTAAGTGGTTTTTTTATCTTGAGAAAAAACCTACCCAAAATACCAGTGATGGAGAGAAGCAGCCATCAGAAGACAAATAGAAGGCTTTTGGTCTTTTTACTCTAAAAAAAAATTTCCTCTGACAGGGAAATGAACGAGTGCTGGGAAACAGAATCAAAAAAGCCAATGGTAGATCTGTAGTTTTGATAAAACATTTTCTGTTGTGACTGGGAAAACCCCCCCCACATTGCTTTGAGTATGTTTTTATTCTGCTTCTGACCCACTATCAATCAGAAGACTTTTTTCTTTCATTAGTTTCATATACTTAGCATAATAACTGCTCCTTGCAGTACATATTTCTCATGGTTCTTAACTGCATAATCAACAAAACTGCCAGGGAACAGCTCCACAACCGCCAACCACAACCACTCAAAAGCAAAAAGATTACGTAGGATGAATTGCCATACTTCCTGTGCCTATAAAAGAAACAGGAAGAAGAGGGGGGAAAAACTACAAATACTGCAGGGCTTTTTTTAGGGAAATCAGATAAACTGCAGTGCTCTTCTTAAGGGTAACAGATAAATAACATCAAGTATTATATTTTATTTCATATTTTAGAGATTAGTTTCTATTTTAAAATCTAAATTAAAACAGATAACTTAGTATTACTAGGGAAATACCCTTTATCATGTAGATGGGTTGCTCCTAAAGGAGGAAGTAATTTCTCCCCAGCGTTCCCAAACTGAAAGATGAAGACTCAAGCAGTAGCACAGACAAAAAACACATCAACTTGCTCTAAGAACAGCATGAACAAATGCAAGCCCCTCCTGGCTGCCTCAGTAGTACCGGTATTTAGCTGAACCGAAATTTTACGATTTCACTCATTGCTGGGCAGTGGTCTGTGCAATATCCTTATCTGCTCTGGGAGTGTTCATGGATTCCATGTGGCCAGTGTCTGCTCTCAAGGATAAATGCTGGTAGTCAGCTCATCCATCCATCCACTCTTGGATATTTCTAATCATATAACTAAATGACCACCTTCAGCATTTAATGGGGAAGCGTGATTTATTTGTAGACCTTGGTGATGATTGAAAGTACTATTCAGTCACAAGCAAAGTCCTCAGCTGTGTTCTCAAGGTTGTTCCCATTATCAGTATCAAATGAAACTTTCCTTCAAGGCTTCAGTTATGACTGAGAGAGAGAAACAGATGAAAATTGAATCTCTAAATGTTTACAAGTCTTTCCTGCATTTTATGTTTTGCTCACTTTAAGACTCCAAAAAAAAGTCCTAATAATTTTCATTTACAGCCTGTAGAAAGTTCAGGTGCATCTGTACATGGAGTTCACTAGGAAAGAACATATCCATGTGTACCTGGCCACACTATGTACCTGAAAGGCAAGTGATCCATGTGGATTTGTAAGGAAAATACACATGCAGGGGTAATGGTGGAAGGGGGAAGAACAAGAAGAATAACTAAGAGAAGATGCTAGCTCTGGAGAGTTAAAAAAAACCCTAAACCTACAATAAACTCAATTCCATGCTAAAAATTAACTACTACTAAGATTTGGGATACAAAAAAGCAAATTTCTTTTGGGGAGCATTCACTGTATTTGCAGAAGCCTCAGTTTCTCGACTAATTCTTAAAGGTCAGTCACTGGCAGAGAAAGTCACTGATGCAGAAAGAGCATCTCCTGAGATGCCTGTGCCACTGCTGTTCAAAAGGAGTAGGAAAAAAAGGAGCTAAATCCCCACTTAGTACTAACTCACAGCTAGTCTGAAGCTCAGATGAAATATTACTATAGGTTTCAAATGAAAGGATAACAAGTGGGACAAAGCAATGTTAACTTGTTTATGGAACAAAAGTGCCTGAAATCATAAGATCAAATATACTGATATACTGTATATATCCACGGAAAGGTCTTCTAGTCCAGCAGTGACATAGATGTGACTTACACTGCAATCTCAGAGTACAAGAAATAGGCAACACTTTGAGGGCTTATTCCCCAGTTTTGAAGAAAAAAATAAGAAAACTATGCATGTATGAATGTATGCCACCTATATAAAGTGTACCATTCTGTGTTGCCAAACGGACCACATCCTAACATGGCTTGACATTCACAGTAATCAGGTACATGGCTATTACAGAACTACTGCTCTTGTGATGGGAAAAGTCTTATTCAAATGCTGTTTCTCAAGCAGGGACTTTCAGTTAATCCAGAATAACTCAAACTCAGTGTAAGCAAATGCCTTCTACTTCCCCTGTACTACTTTAACACCTGGGGTCAACCCAGCTGCACTGATCAGAGTCACAAAGTCAAGAGTTCACTTCTGTTCCTCACTGTCCATGAACCAAATGGTGAGGACTGAAACTCCAGACTGTGCAGGACACAGAGCATCTTTACTTCTTTCATCTATCCCTATGGTTATTTGCCTCACCCTCCCTCAGCAGATTACTACAAGGATCTGTTGGTCAGAAGTGAAAAGAATATGAAAAGCATCAGCATTTTCATCTAAACTTTACACAACAATCAGGGGTCCCCAGCCTGCTTAGTGAAGTCAACAAAATGAAGTGCCACATGAGCACATCCTTCCCACTTCCCAGGTTCAAGGTACCTGTTTCATCAGTGTTGTATTACAGTAGCAGAATCATTCCATTGCTGAGCAAAAAATAAGCATTCTGTCTAAATTGCCTTTAAAAGAATAAGAGCTTTCCAAACCACTGACAGAATTCACACACCTTCCCTTCAACCACAATGCAGTGTAGAAAGGCACTGCCAAATATCATGCCTTTGCGGTCACATTTGAAATTCCCAGCCACTGTTGCCAAGATGTTTACTTAACTACTCTTTCGTATGGGATTTCACTACATTTCATTTCTAAATGTTTGTTTATGGCCACGAGGCATAAGACAGCTTCTCCTTAACCATTACATTAGCATTTCTCCCCAGTCAGCCATTCCCATGTCCTGCAATCTTCCTGGCTATTAAGACATGTTTTACCAAAAGAATGAACCCGGATCATTAAAAAAAAAAAAAAAAAAAAANACTTATGCAATACACAAGGTAGGAGGTTTAAAAAAAAACAAAAAAAAACCACACAATATAAGAAATTTTCATTCATTTCAGAGGAACTTGAGAATCAAAGAGTTAATGAAACACACTAATTTCCCTCTACCCTCCAAAATAAATACATCACAAGGATTACAGTGTCAGGTGTGGGTCACAGACTTCCAATTACAGTGGTATTACACCACGCTTTGAATTGCTTCAAGTTAATACCATATTGCTGGACAGCACCATGATTACCACCAAGACTCTCTGAAACCGCTAAAAGCCTAAAGATAAACAACGAAGAAGTACTAAGAAATCTGTTCACAGTAGGAGAGCACATCACATGTTTCCACATTGTCCTCTTTTTCCTTTTCTTCTTGTTGTTGGGTTGTTTTGTTTTGTTTTGTTTTGGTTTGGTTTGGTTTTTTTTGGTTTGGTTTGGTTTGGTTTGGTTTGGTTTGGTTTGGTTTGGTTTGGTTTGGTTTTTTTGGTGGGGGGTGGGTTGTGGGGGATGATGTTGGTTGGTTGGTCAGTTTGTTTTTTGTTTTTCAGGCTCAAATTGCAGACAGATGCACAACCAAAGGACCTCATGGATATTCTGCAGTTTCAATGGGTTGCTGATCCCAGAGCATCTATTACTTTGGTTTTCTCAAATTTGAAAATACTGGTAAGGCTAATGCTGGCATCTTGGGCTTTCAGGCAACAGCTACAGAACAGCATCGTAGGTCAAGTCACTGAAAGAACAGTACATGCCAGAGTTGGTCATAGTAATTATTTATTACTGAGGGTTAATGCATGCCACAGGTTCTGCAGACAACCTGGGGACCACTCAAAACTTTCCCGCAGTTCCAACTCCTGTGTTTTCCAGGCAGCCTGTCAAGCCGGTCTGGCATGTGAACCTGCCCTGGCTGCTCTTTCCAATTCTAATGGTGCATAAGATGTAGACTAAACTACACAAACTTATTTTGTGGCATAACTAACCACACGTTTTGTTGCTAGGACACTTTCAGAAGGCTGACAAAGAAATAAGGCAGACTTTGAAAGGAAGCATTGGTGACCTTTGAGGTAAAGTTTCAGGAAGTGTGCTTGTTCTAGAGAGCTTTAGAGACCCCTTGTTCTAGGAGAAATCAGTTTAAGAAAAAACAGCAACACGCAAGCCGACACATTCAACTACCTTTTCAGCTGTATTCAACATGGAAAATACTGGACAGACAC
Source organism: Dasyornis broadbenti (assembly GCA_013397935.1). NCBI lineage: Eukaryota > Metazoa > Chordata > Aves > Passeriformes > Dasyornithidae > Dasyornis > Dasyornis broadbenti. The sequence continues at coordinate 129,185 of VZRN01002077.1, forward strand.
TAGGCTTCTTACTGATACTTACACGAAACAGGCATACCACTGGCACTGTTAAATCCTTTTAAAAGGGAAAGAAGCAAGTAAATTCCAGGCTAAAACCACATAGCACCTGTGTACTTTCCAAGTGACAGTTCTGTTCAGTGACATAAGAGATGATGAGGATGTACATATTGTGCACTCATAAACCATAATCAGATCTTATTAGGTACACCAACACAGACAGATAAGCCACCCCTAGGTATTTTTCACATGATGTCAGTTACAAACGACACATCAGACAGCTGTTACATTTAGAAACGAACAAGATGAGGGTTGTAAAGAGAGACTAAAATATGAGCATTTCAGAACACAGATTAAATTCCTAAGAAAAACATTAAATGTTGCTTCTGAAGGAAGGTTCAGAGAATATATGTCTGTTTTTCTTCAAAAAACTCATGTTTCTCTTAGGAATTAAGTATGTCATTGCATTAAATCAAATTAAGTTGCCTTAAAAATAGTATCTTTCTTAAGGTTTCTCTGTAATAACTACTTTTGGCTTATCACAGGAAAAGAAGGGCTAATGGAAACTGTATCTTTGCTGCTGAGTAAGCAGAGCAAAAGACAGCAAACACCATGCAGTCTTATCACTACATTTCCTTTTCTGTCTCTCAGATGCAGAGGTTGCCATCACCTGACCCTTTCCTTTCACACTCACCCACTGGAACACTTTGAATCTCATGTGCCAGGAATGTCTCATTTTTCGCTCATTTCAAACTCTCTTTTAATTTATGATACAATTTTTGTCTGCTGCTTGAATTGCTTTTACTTAGCACTATGTATTTCAGCTTGGTTTTCTTCCTGCTGTGGATTTCCTTCTTCTACCAAAACAGCTATTTTTGTGATGTGCTACCTGCTCCACTCCAGGAAGTGTTAAGTGTTTGTTCTTGTGCCCAGAGAGGAAAGTAAAGCAAAAGTGATAGTTTTGGCCGCAACCACAGAATTAGAAGTCCCAGTCTCATGACAAGCATCTGGGGAGATGGCTGGGAAAGACCCAGCACAGATACAGTCAAAGATAAAATTAGTAGCTAAACAGAAACATCCTGAGACAGATTGATCCTATGTAGTCTGTATAACTGCAGCTCAAAACAGTGAGCTCAACAGGAAATACTGCAGTCAATACTTGCAATAAGTCAATATTGCCATGTGCCCACAGAGCATTTTGATCAACTCTCTTCAAACTGTTGTGTTTCTTGTGTCTTTTCAGTTGACCAAGCCCATGAAGGATCATTACAACAGCACAGCTGGATGAGACATCCAACCTTTCAGCTGGATGAGAAATCCAATCTTTCATACTATGACAGTTCACTCTTCAGGTTCTCTTCTGTTGAAGAATGCATCAGATGGCCCATCACTGCCACAAAATCTAACTGATTTCATATCTGTGTAGCTGTACCACATAGTCTACTAGTTTCTGAGCTGGATATATCAGCCATCAAATTAAGCAGTTAAGAATGTATTAACAGTGAATTTGACTGGGCAGTTGGCTTGTTCAACAGGCTTTGTTATCTTTCTAGATGCTAGCCTGTGCTAGTGCCATGAAAACAGTATTTTGGAAATAAACAGCTTCTAAATTGTGTTATTTATTACTAAAGCAGGTGCTTTCTGAGAAACAAACAGCAATTTTTGGCAGGAGAAACTTTACATGAGACTGACCAGTAAGCAAAACAAGCTGAAAATCAGTGATTCATCCATATCCCTGGGTACTTCTCATTTATTTTGTGCCTACTGAACATTAGGATATGATTGTGGTTGTTTTCACTCCACTGCTGCACTGTGACTATATAAGAGTGATATCAGCTTTTGACCAACTCTTGGCACAGGAGCCTCATCTGTGATGTGACAAACTTCTTTCAGAAGTTGTGAGAGAACAGCAGGAGGCATGCCAAACACAACAAAATGGGAGGGAGAGAAGAAAAGCAGCACTTGGGTTCGACTGCTCTGCCATCACAGCTAAGTCAAAGAAGTTTCTGGTCAGCCTGAAACAAACAGTGGTTCCAGATCAAGTGAGAAGAGAAGCAAAGGTAGAAAACTTAATGCTTGCAGCACAAGTACGGCCCGCAGTTTGCTTTCACAGTGGCCGAACCCACGTGATATTTTTCCAACGATGAATTCAAGTAAACCACTAAGTGATCTGAACAACAGCTTCTGCCTCCAGTAGGAGAAAGATTTCACACTCACAGAGCAGGTGCTCCCTAAATGATTAGAGTGCACAGTTCTGTACGGCGAACCTACAGGAAAACAGTGGATCGAGATGAAACTGGTTTGTGTTAAATAAGGCTTATTCAAAATTCCCTTAAATATATTTATTTCAGGTGAAAAAAGCACAATCCAGTCTTAAAACAAAGCTAGTGTCAATTTATACAATCACATCTTTAACTAAACCAGTTGAAACCTACACATTACGTATGGATGTATTTAAAGTACTACTTTGTGGTCCTACGGTTCAACCCATACTAAACATCCAGCACATGGCTGGTGGGTTATGATAGCCACACAGAGGTCATCCCCAGCTCTACTGGTTTGTAGAAACACAGTGATATTGCAGGGACAATGGCTTTGCAGCCCAGGGCTATGCATGGATCGCAGAACGAAACTGCAATCACGGCGCCTCAATGCAACCAGTGGCCCAGATGAAGCAGGAGCAGAAGGTACCCACTACTGCACACCCTCTATGGCTGGAAGCCCATGAAGGAAAGCCCCACTGCAGGTATCCAGGTATCCAGCCTACTCCTCACTGCCTGTAACTTTTCTGCAGAACTGACACAATTAGGTCACTATTGCCACCGGGGATGTAAACAACCATTACCGAAGACGCATTTCCCTTTATAGGTGAGGTTTAAATCCTGCACCACTTTATGTACAGGCAAGTGCTTTGCATACTCCAAAAGCACTCTGTAAGGATAGTACTGTGCTTGACGGGCTCTGTATTATCGTTCTAGCAGAAGAAAAGGAGGGAGAATGGATATCACCTAGTCTAAAAGCAACACAATTTTTGCAATTGTAGAAGCTAGTTATCAACTGACTGCTGAAATCCAGAATTTCATCTACATTAAAGAGAGAATAAAGCTATTCCAGGCTGGAAAGTTACCTAGTTTTAGCCAAGCTTATGGAGAAAAGACAGCACTCCTTAGTATTAAGCTTTGCTAGAAATCCAGTGAAAGTGCCATCAGATACATGAACCCAATTATTATTTTTCCACACTGCCAACAAACCTATATTTCAAATGTCTAGGACAAGCCAATTACCATCCAAGGTTGGAATGACAGAAGCTCTAGTGATCCTCAGGTGGTCAAAATAATTCTGAAGTGTCAACTAGTGTTTGTCATAGTGTTGTTCAGATGCTGTAAATCCCAAAGCCTTATTTTTTCAAGCAAACCTATTACTCTAAGAAAAGATATTAAATGTGCAAAATTCACTTTGGTTCAAAGGATCTGTGACTCTGGAAACCCTGGAGAAAATGGAAGAATCATTTTTGAAAGAAAATCATTTCTTATGCATATATGCCATAGTACAGCGTATTATTTTCCCAGTCTGACTGAAGCCTAAAGGTTGTCTTTATGTTTTCCTAAAGATAGGCCACAGTACTCCAAATGATCTTTACAGTTTTTTTGCATTAGTTACAAGGTTTGGTGCAAATACTGCTGAGTAGCTCTCCTGAGAAAATCAAGATGCTTTCATTACAAGCTGGCCTGGACTACTAACACCAGCCTACCAAGGCTTCCATTAAAACCCTGCAATTCAGCTGTGGAAAGCTCACAAAAAAAGACCTCAGCTGGGAGAAGATCTTATATTTCTACTGTAAGGTTTAGCACTGGATTATACACCTACTGTTGACATCTTTTTCCCAGCCAGCAGGTCACACAGATCTTCCAACTCAGCAAATTCTGTGATTCATCTTCATCCACCCAGAGAGAGGGAGACAAAAGGGCTTTCTCTCATCTGAAATGAGTGATTTGCCTTCCTGTCTCCCCAGCTCCAAGAAGTCATACCTGCAACCAGTGGCCAGACAGATCTAACAAATGCCAGGCAGTCCTAAACGCTTGGGGAGCACAATAGCTTGTGTCTCAGTCATTAAACACCAGTCTCATTATTTCACATCTGAAGACATGTGAGGGTGTCTTTAGGCTGTGCATGAGAGACAAGACCATTAGATTCAGCTGTTCTCAAAGCACGATTGCAATGACACTACGTGCCAATGTGACTATTTATACACGAGTGCCTGGCACGTCACAGGCTCTGGCATTATCAACATGTTCTTCAGTGCCTGAGACTTGCAGATAGGTCCCTTCTCCTTGTAACCACTCCCCAACACCTCCATTGCCACCACACTTTTTCATATGTCACTAGTAGAAATTCATTTCTTCTGGGAAAAGGCACATTGCTCTTGGGGAAACAAAGCCTTCCCCTCTGGGAAGACAACTGAAGATCTCATTAAAACAGAAGCTAAAGTTATGACTAATTTAAAACCACACCACCATTACACAATTAAAACAATGAGACTATTAGAAGGCAAAACTTATAACCTGGTGACAATTGCTGTACACAAGAAGCAAGGTAAGTGAGCAGTTAGGGCCTCCCTGAGGGAAAAGAGGAGTAGGAACTTGAAGGATGCGTTGGCAGCACACAAACAGAGGTCAGAGGTCATCCTGTAAATAGATGCTTTACAGGAGTAGAACATTTGGCTGTGAAACCTAGTTTTAGCTATAAGTGAGTGCATCATCTTCCTAGACATCTCTGGTCAAGAAAAAAGGGAAAGGAGAAGTAATTTTCTTAAGCCACAAATCCTTTCAGTATCAAGAAAAAGGAATTCCTTCATACCAGAAAAAAAGAAGGCATGGAGGGTAAATTGCTTTCTCTTTTTATGCACAAGAGTTACCAGAGATAAGATCCAGAACAAAACCATTGCTGGTTTACTTGTTCTCAAACACACAGAACTCATCAGCGTGCATCCTGCCCCTCAGCTCTGTGACAATCTGTAACACCAGCCACACAAAGATGCTGGAATAAAGAGAAGCTCCCTTCAATCTGATCAAGTACTTTCAAGCTGGGCTCACAGGGTGATAGTGAGTTGCAATGGTTTTTGCAAGGTTCATGTCTACTGGGAGACAGTTTGACAGAAGTCATGCTGAGGTGTCAGAGGGACAACGTGCTCTACTGGTGTACTGTGGACACCTTGAGCAACATGTGCACAGCAGCAATCCAGAGACAGGATTTAACTGCAGGCTTTCAGCAAAACAGAAGAAAGCAAGCAAGAATGTAGTATGTATGTTATTTATGTCTGTCACTTAAGTACTGAAGGAGTGAGCATACCAAGGAGCAAGTCAAGGTCAGCACAAAGGCTGGCAGACCGTGTGGGCTGCTCACTCCTTTAGAACTCCTTTCTCTATGGAGAACAACAGCGACCCAACAAAATCAGAAAGGAAACTGAAACTAGGAGCCCTGAGGATATTTAAGGGTTCTGTGAAGACATTTCACTAATTATACCTTGAGAAGAAAAATACTGGTTTGAATTTCTTCAAGTTGAAAGAGGATCCCTGGAGGAACGCTGTGGGAATTGCAGAACAATTTGTCATTTCATCACTGGATTATGTTCCATTAAAACTCCCACTGTTCCGCCTGGTCTACAGAAATCTGGACAAGTAGGATTCAAACAGCTAAACTTAAGATGTTCAGTGTCTTTGTGAATGCTCACAAGGTGTCCTACTTACTCTTCAGCTGCTGCTCAAGAAGAGGGTGGATCAACTGTATGTCATGTGCCAGCCTCATACGGGTGTCTTGGAGCCCTCTGCACAGTCCCCTTGGAAGGCATGCAACATGCACATCAGGCAACTGACCAATGTCCAAGCTGCTGGATGCTGCACAGGCAGCACTTTTGTGCTACATGCAGTGTAGAGGGATTGCTCAGGAGACCCTGCTCCTTCTGCAACACCTCCCACCATGAGGGTTTGTCTATGCCAGAACTGCTGCAAGTGGTTTCAGCTCCAAGCTGTCTTTGCAGTCTCTCTGCTTCTTCTTTCCCTCCCAATCAAGCCAATCAAGAGGCTTGATTTTATCGTTTTTGAGAGCTGTTGACCACGTCTGTGATTCAGATGGAGCTTCTGCCAACAAGGAAATCGTGATGGCAGTCTGCTTTCTGTGGGTGGGGAGATCACTCCTGCAGCCACCAATGAAGTGGCATGACAAGCTTTTATTTTTGCCTTCCTGTCCTTCAACGTCTACATATAAAACATGAATGTTTGTAAACATACTAATCAAGGATTCTTCTGGGTTTGCTTCTTTCCCCCCAAGATGGGGAAGAAGAATGTTTACGAAAAGTGTTTCTATTCTTAAGTTCTGTGTAGAGATTTAGCAAGCAATGATACAAAGATCCAGAGCCAAACACGATGCACTAAACTTGTGCATGTAGCTCCCTGTAGATATGAGGCATGATTTGTTTCTCTATTCCAAGAGTTATCTTGCCAAGAAGTCAGGAAATTCCTGTAGGACACATAGCTGTGCTTTTCGCTTTGTATTTTCAGTATCAGAAGAAGAAAAAAGTTGCTGAGGGTTGGTTTTGGGTTTTTATAAAATAAAAAACAGCAAAATGTTTAATGAGAAGAAAGAAAAAACACAATATCCTAAATTATTAGTATCTTTTTTTCTTGTCTGTTTAAAAAAGCCAAAACCTTATGCATACTACACACCATGCACATGGAAATAAGATCCGTGTGACACATTGCAGAGATATGATACACCAAAGTTGTCACCTGTCTTATACTACCTACCTACTTCCAGGAAGCAAGAAACATCCCCAGCAGTCCATGCTGCTGAGTAAATGTTCACAACTTTTTTGCTTTGTGATTTATTATAGCATGGGGTTTGTTCTTTTGGGTTTTTTTCGTTTTTTTGTTTGCATTTTCTTTTTAAATCAACCTGCCAGAGATGTGCTTCCTTCTTTCACATGGAGAAGTTACGACACTGCATGATAAAAGCAGAGAAGTTGCAGTTGCCTGAAATGGTGGCAATTAGGAAACATACTGAGCAAAAATTGACTAAAATGAGGCCACAAGACTGATACAGCCCTTTATGGTCAGAAAGGCCCCAACTTCTGCATTGGTACCCTTGACAGTATCTCTCATTCCCCAAGAGAAGGGTGGGTGGAGATGAACACCACACTGAAACAAGTGTCTGACCAGCAGGCTCAGCCCAGCAGGCCAAAGGCAACGCTGCACAGTAGCTGGGGCACTAAACTGCCAGGGAAGGAAAGAGGGAAGCATCAAGGAAAGGTGCTTTAGAGTTGCTTAGCTAGGAATGTTCAGACTGATGACTGCCATGGCCTTTGCCTGGGTGGAAAAGGCTATTCTGTAAGAGATCCATGTCCAGCAGCAGCAGTAAGGGCTCTAAAATATCTGTGAACAGAGCCTTCACTCTCATTATGTTCTGCTTCTCATCCATTCAGTGCTACTACCTTGCATCAGTCACATCACCAGTCCTGGCTCGATGGTGACAGTCCACCAAGAGGTCACTTCATGTTTGCCAATAGATGGCTTGATTCAGTGCTCCACTTGCCCTTATGCCTGAGAATGGCTCCGTTTGACCCAAATCCTACACAGTTTTTGCTCTGTATGGCATAGTGCTTGGGAAGGAAGATCCCAGGACATTCGGAGCCCTCAGTACAGCAGGGCACCACTCAGTGGTACCTGTATGCTGCACCTGCACTAAAAGCATCTCATCACTGTGGGCATGCAGAGACCACAGAATCAGCTCAAGCAGCTACACCAGGGCTGGTTAACAGTGCTGCCTCCACAATAGCTGTTCTTCAGGAGTTAAATGTGGAAAAGCACAGCTCTTTTGCAATGGTACAGGAGCACAAATCTTTAGTAGTAATATTTTCAAAACATTTTCCTCCTTTTGAAAAAAATAATTAAATACAATTGTTTTCCAAATAAATTAAAAATAATAATCATCATCATCATCTATAATAAAAGTACAAGTATTTATATTAATACAAGCATGGTGTACCAATGCAAGATCTTTAAATTCATTAAAAGGCAAATAGTCCTTAGATTCAACACAAAATATACATGATAAACAAGAAACTTCTGGATTTCAAGTCAAGCATCATAAATAACACCCTAGGCTGAGTCAGGCATAATTATTATTTGCATCTCCAGCACAAAGAAAACATTGGTATTTCCGCTTTTCTAAAGGAAGTCCAGCTTTGTGTTATTCAGGAAAGCCCTGCTTTGCATTACTTTCAGTTTCAGTTGCCCCTAGCACAAAAAGGAAAACCTTTCCCTTCACGTGAGCTATTTCTGTCCATGTGAGAAGCAGAGCGGGCAATGAAAACTCCAGCTGCAGTTTCCCTTGTGTCATGGGTGATACGGGCATGCGTCAGGTGGGAGCCTCAAACACACCCGAGCATGCCAGGCTCTGATCCTCAACAGCTTGGCTCCAAACTTCCATCTGCCTTTATCCCGACACTGCTAGTAGAATTAGGCAATATTTACTTAGAACTGCCATATCCTTGAAGGGCTGTGAGAACACCCAGACAGCTGTCCTGATCTGATGGCGAGTGTGTCTCTAGGGGGGTGATCCCGGTGAGTGCGAGACGAGCAGCAAACATAGGCACCTCAAAGAAAAAGCACAGGCAGCTGCCCCTGTGCCCCCGTGCTCAACTCCAGAACATGATCCAAGGCAAATCCAGCAACCCTTGGTCACTGGAACTTCCTCTGGTTTATAAATGAGTTTGTTTCAACTGCATACTGTGTTTTCATTGGCTGTCTTCATACCTACCTAAAAATTCCTCATGCTGCTTAACTTAGATAACACAGAATTTAAAAATAACAATCAGGCAGTCTCCTCACTAACAAAATACTATGCATTGAATATTATGCTTTTAATACAAAAGCATGCTGTGATATACATTATATATTTGTACATTATCATACACGAATAATATACATATAATTTATACACACAACAATAACAACATGTGTATATGTATATATATATATATATACACACAGAGCTTTTGCACATCTCTGTGATCTTTAGATCACGGTTGCCAAAGGCGACGGATTTGCTATAGCGAAACAAAAAGGAGTGGTCCAAAACACGATTAGTAATTGCTTAAACCAAATTTTCTCCCTGCCGGGCGTTAATCATTGCTGAGAGCAGTCACTTACAGCGCCGTAAACCGCGCCGGAGCCCTCTATCAAAGATCAGGAGGAAAAACACACTCTAAAAGGCCAGGAGGAGCCGAGCGCCACCGCCGGGGCAGCCAGGCCACAGGGCTGGCCGCTGGCCCGGGCCTTCCCGAGCAGCTCCTGGAGCACGGCCGATGCCGCCGAGACCGGGCAGCGCCCCTCGGTCACCGCAGCCCGGGGGAGCTCGGCCCCGCAGCCCTCGCTCCCAACTCACACACACAGACACAGCCCCGGCACCCCGCACCGCCAGCCCCGCCGCCGCCGCTCCAGTGGCCCCCGGTTGTTTGGAGGGTCTGACACCCTCCGATCCCGATCGCGATCCCGATCCCGATCCCGATCCCGCACCGCTCACCCTCCTCCGCCGCTGCTCCCGCCGCCGCCTCCCAGAGCCCTGGAGAAGCCGGCGCGTCACCGGCAGCGGGCGGGGCCGCGCTCCCCGCCCCGCCCGGCCCCCGGACAGCCAGAGGTGCAAAGCATGGCTTTGCTCGAGCTCGGCGTTTGTCCGTCCCAGTCACTTGGGAGGGGTAGAAGGCTCAGTCCTGGGGGCGTGCTGATGGTGCGTAGAGGAGTCTTGTGACCTGCATCCTCATCACATCTGCATCCTCATCACATCTGCATCCTCATCAAATCCGCGCCCTGTGAGCGAGTCACCTTGATTGAGTTGGGCTCTCTGGTGTTTACAACTTGTAACACGTCAGTTGTAGGCACCCGATGTTGGTGTATGAGATTGCACCCTAAGCACGCATCTTGCTCAGACTGAAAAAGTACAGGTTTTACAGGGAGTTTTGTAAAAGCCTGTCAGTTAAGAAGGG
>VZRN01002077.1:141706-166844 GCA_013397935.1 Dasyornis broadbenti
GGGGGGGGGAAACTTTATTCCACAACAGCTCTCCCTTAAAATTTCTACAGAAATAAGATTTTATTCTGCTATCATTCCATCAGTTTGATTTATTTCAGATTAAACCTGCCACAGATATGACCATCCATTTATTCATAAGGGTAATTTAAGTGTACATTCACCTACATTAACATTTTGTTTTAGATGAGGTACGTATTTTTTGAAGCAAATCTCTTGTTGCCTTCCCTTCCTGTTCTTTGGTTCATTTTGTGGAGCAGCCTCAGAAGACACAGTAAGAAATGTTCCACCTGAAACATAACAAAAAGTTGCACTCCAACCACTGATGGAGCCAGCCTCGAAAAAACCTTCCAGAGCACAGAGAGGGGGAAGGTTACCTCCTCCACACAAGCTGGTTTGCACTGCAGAGCTTTTCCAGTTGGAATCCTGCTGCTTGCTAACATAGACCTAACCTATGTCAAAGAGGGATTAAAATGCTGCTTTTATTAGCCCATGTTTATGGTCCCTCAATTATTTCATTAGATTTGAATAAATTTCTACATCCAGAGAATGCTAAAGGACTGGATCATGTAATGAAAAATTCCAGATAAAAAGGAAGATTCTTAAATTTGCAAAGTACGCCACTTCAGACTAAGTAACTAGAGTTAAAGAATAAAGAAATGTGGCATATTATGAAAACAAATTTTAAAGATATTTTTAAGACTTTCCCATAATTTCCTTTTCATGGCTGAAGAGAGGAGGAAATTATGCAGCATTAGGCTGCAGTGGGATTCTTAGACATTACTCTTAGGAAGCATTGATAAAAAATGAGAGGAGTTGTGTCAATGACTGCAGTTCTGAAAAATGCTTGGTAAAGATGTTCAGTGCTTTCATCTTGTGGAAGGTGTAAGGATTAAGAGAAGAGTGAGAAGAACAAAAGATGGAACTCTGCAAATATTTCCTCTTTCTGATTTGTGTTCTGTTGTGGAAAACAACAATTATCCCTCAACTGTGGTGTTGTGTTGGGCAAGGAGTGATTTCTTTGTACCTTATTTGCAATAAAGCATGAAATCAACACATTTGGCAGTGTCCTGCTACTAATTTGTATCCATTTTCCAAGTATGTATGGCAACAAGCAGATGCACATATTTAAATACTCTTACCTGCAAAAAGGACATTCCCTCATGTAGCTTGGGCAGATATTCTCATATCTAAAACTGCTGAAGGAATGAAACTTGGCTTTAGCTTGTCCATTTATGTGACCATGGCTAAGGGAGGACTTTTGGCTAGAACAGGCAAGTTGCCAGTACACTGGACATTTTAGTGCTTTGAGTGCAGTAGATTTAAACTTGGTTTTGCGAGTGCTGTGCTCTCACATTCAGTAGTATCTACTAAGTTTGCAGTCTCAAAGGTGCCTGGCTTAGAAGCACAAAGTCTGCCCAAGCAAAATTGGGTCAGATGGTAGGAAGGAGAGGATTATTTGGATTTGCATGTAATATGAAAAAAGGGCTGTTTATTTTGTTTCACTTTTTAACTCTTTTTACCCATAAGTAATTCCAGTTTTCCTTATATATCTGGTATGAAGACAAGGTCAAATGGAAGGCCTTGATGTTTTTAGCGTGAAGAAGAAGAAAATTATCAACTGTCAAGAAAAAGATTATTAATGAAATTCCTTTGCCATCTATTCAACTTGAGCAGAAGCCAAGAGCCTTATTAAAACCAGAAAACCATTAGGAAGAGCTATGATTCATTGCCACACACTTGGTGTTGCATAGCATTGTCTAGTCAACTTGCAGGACTTGCATGATACTCTGCAGTAAAAATAAGCAAGGATGAAAGAAACATGAATAGTTTTAAAGGGACACATTTGATAGAAGCGAAGGAATACAGACTTTCTTTTCCTTTTTCTCCTGTAACTTTGCTTCTTATAAGGTTTTTATTGTTTCCTCCCTTTATTTCTAGGCAACTTTTATTCTACTTAGTTTTGTTTCTCAAAGTCAGGTTTAATAAAATAGCATACAGTCACTGTGTTTATTTGCATGAATACACCAGACTGACTAATTAAAATCAATATCCAGACCAAATTCTAAAGTAGCAAAATATACAACCCTCAGATTTGGCTTGATATTCATGACTGTTTCAGAGAAGGTAATAGGGGTGCAAAGCAGTGGTTGACTGGAAGAACCTCATACACTGGGTTTCTGTCTGCAGTTTCTTATTGGTTGTGTGCTGATTGCTTGCAAAATGTGAGACCAGAACAATCCTGTTCTTGAAGGGGACTCCAGACAAGTCTTTATTTCCATCTTTCCCATCTTCCCTTTTTATTTGTGTCCCTTTCTACTGGGATGCAAGGCACAAAGACCAAGGAGCTGGCTGCCCTATTTTCCCTGGTTATACAGGTTACTTGGACGTTTGTAGTCAAGGCAGATACAAACATCTCCTTCAGACTATTCAGATTGCCTAGGGTTTAATTGGTCCTCTGAAAACACCTGTGCCCCCAGGGTCCAGAGTGGCAGCCAACAGCAATTCTATACCTCAAATGGGAGATGTCTGGATCAGACTGGCTATAAAATGGTAGCTTTTTCTTTGGGTTTCCAGAGGCTTGACCATGAGCTGCCATCTGGTTAGGACAGAAAATGTGCATGTCATATGGAAGGCAGTGCCTATGTGGATTACTGTGTACTGCCCACTGATGTCCTGATACATTCATAAATAGAGGTAGAATAAGAAGAGCCTTGTGATATTTTCAGTCCAAATACTCTCAGGTAGTACAAACCTTTCTGGTTTTTCTTTTGGTAAGAAAAAAACAATAATGTGACATTTATTCTACATCTGGAAAAAATAAAATAAAATTTTTAAAAATGAGGCATTCTTCATAAACTTTAGATGGAGCCCTGCTTTAAGCAAGTTGCACATGTTTATTTCCAAGTGAGCATCTCTGTCCTTTGGCAGATTACCCCACAGTTCTCACCACGCTCCTGAAGCCTCAGAAACTTGTTTCTTCTGCTGCTGGGACTCCAGGCCTGGGGGCAGGTGGGTCTCACCCAGTGAGGGGGTGAGACTTCTGCAGTTGACTTCTAGACGGTGTCTGTGCAGTGGCCTGCTGAGGTAACTTTTTGTTCTCCTCAGGCAGAAGGAAGCAATTGGAGTACCAGCAATAGGAATGAGGTGTGACAATAATGAGGCTGGGAGGAATTTGTAATTTTGAAAGGCATTTGGATTGATTGTTTTAGCCTGAGATAAACACAGATTGGGGGGGAGGGGTCAAGTTAGTGGTGAATATTTTAAAAGAAGCTGCAGCCAGGTGGCTCCCAATGGAATTAGAAGATCCAGAACAGCAGAGACACAATTAGAAGAAGCAGATTTGGAGACAACAAGGTTTACAGGGTCTGGCATTACTGACAGTGCTTGTGATACTGCAGAACGGACCCCTTTTCTTACCATCAGAAGAGCATGCGCTTGTTCTAGTGACACACAGAACAAGCATCTCCTGTGGGTACTTTGACAGCAAAGTCTCAGGGCTTACACCTCTGCCAAAGCTGTGGCAGCCAAACAAGTTACTGTGCATCTGAGTTTCAATGGTTATGCTGTTGGTTCATGTAAATGCTACATCATACAATCTCATTTAGCAGGAAACAAGAGAGGTTTAAGCTAAATGCTGTCACCTTGCTTTCCCAGTGTTCTGAGATGGTCTCTGGATGCATCCCACCAGGCCAAGGAACAATGGGAGCTTGCTTCCATGGTGGACTCTTCCTGCCATTACCCCTGTGTCTTGGTTTGAAAGACTGGTGTCTGTTAAGGAAGGTGGGAATCTCCCTTACAATAGAGAATATGAACCCCCCTTTCCCTCTGAATTATTATAACTTCGAAATTAAGGGGTCTCAGGCAAAGATATGGGACTAGAAATAACAGTTCTTTACTAGTATGTATAACGAGGAAAACGAACAACAGTAGCACTAACAAACAAACAAACCAGAAACCCAGCGGCAGCTTTCTCTGGGCTGCCAGGCACCCTCCCCTTTGGTGCAGTTCCAGTCAGGGCTGGCAGGGGGCCCTGTTGGGCTCCCAGCCGGGCGTCTCCTCCTGACGTGAATAACAGCAGACAGATTGGATGGCAGGGCAGCTGGATGGCGAAATGGGCTACAGCGGGAAACCTTGGAGCAGCAAGCTGGATGGCAGGCTCGATTCACCCACGCTATCAAGCAAAAGGTGGCAGAAAACTCCACAGCGGTGGCAGAAGCCGCAGTGTGTGCCAACAGGCGGGTGTGCGGGTCAGCAATAGCTGGGCTCCTTCTCCACACCTGCCGTATGCAGCCAGGGAGAAGTGCACTCCGGGAGGGGGGAAGAGGGTTGGGATCCCGTGCTTTCCCAAACAAAAGCTCACCCAGCAAGGAAGAAAAAAAGCAGAGTGGAGCTGGGCTCCAGCAGTCCCAGCAAAAGGCAAACCATCCTCTCTGATGCCCCAAGAGCAAGTGATGTTACCAGCGGCAGTCAGGTGCTTTTTTTCCTCTCCACACCACACCCAGCCACATCTTTTAAGTACCCAGTAGTTAAGGTTCCCTAGTAATAGAATGGAAGAATTCCCCAATCTCCAACACCCTGCTTTGGCCCTGTAGCCTGGTTGCATGCAGGGTTTGTGCTGGTGTAGGAGACATTTAGAGTGGTATTTTTTTGCCAGAATAAATATACTGGTACAATTCCTAGTATTAATGTATTATGTTGATTTAAAGCTACATTACTTCAGTGTAACTTAGTCTCTTCTTCAGTACAGGCATAAGCTTATACTCTCCTCATGCCAATTTAGTGAACTCTTCAATATGGCTTTATTATTTTAGTCACACCAGCATCATAGTTAGAATCATACTACTCTCATGCAGTGATAAGATTCCCATAGGCAACCTGTATCTACAGCATTTAACATGTCGATGGCTGTCACTTTTAATTATATTGCTGCGAATAAATTTTACATGTGGTTGAAATCTACTGAACCAACTGGTTTGTTCAGCAAAGGAGATGGGTGAGCAAAACTATCAGTTGTCCGGAATACCCCCTTTTATTTTAGGATGTTTGGCTTAGTTTTTTCAATAGTAAGTCAGATGGATCAGATGCCTCCTGGCACAGCCACATCAGGCAGGTTTTGCCCTCCCTGTCCCACATGTTCTCTTCCTTTCAGAAGAGTGTATCCATTGTCTTAAAGTTATTACAGCAAAGAAAAGCTGCTAGTTTTTCAGTCCAAAATCTACATGGAATAAACTGTGACATCTGTGTAACATTTGAACTTACAATATGAATTACACTGTATGCACTAGTATATTTGAAACAGCTTCTTGATTGTCTGAGAAACATCTGCCATGCCATTTACAGCCAAAGAAACATTGTAGGGTGTGAGTAGTGCTGGACTATTGTTGCTTCTTTGCAGTTGGCAGACTGCAGGACTTTGTGAGACTACATGTGTGAGTTGCCGCAGTAGCTCGGCGCCACAAGCAGCTTCTGCCTAACTATTACCTCATCATGAACCCATGCAGTCTATTGTTCCATTTCCTTCATTTTGTACATTTACAGTAAAGGAGTAGTGCACTTTGGATTGAACCATGTACGATGGTTACTGGGAAACAATCTGAAGTGCAGAATTGAGAGCCCAGCAGCTGCGGTGTACCAGTTCCTCAAGCAGATGCTCTTATTTTTCATGATGGATGCTTTTGTTTGCTTTTAACACAGCTCACTTCTCATGGTCAGCTAAACCACACAAATGCATACTTAGTGCAAAAAAAAATTGTCCCCATGGAAAGCTGTTGCAGAACAGATACTCTGCAGTGGTTATTCTTAGCTCTTTCCTGAGTAGAAAAGTCCTGTGGTATAGATCATAGCTTTGTCTGCTCTTAATGTCCTTGTGTGACATTTTTTCATTACATTAAATGGCCAAAGAAAGCTATTGCCAAGGTCTGGCTGAAATGTGTTACTTAATTAGACATGGATTTAGGTGTTTGTGTGACTCTAGTTTCCACCTGTAGCTTGGTTTCCTCTCTCTGACTCCAAATTTTGCAACATTTGGGTTTGGTTTTTAATTATCTTGTAAATCACCAATGTTGGATAATAATGTAATATGGGAAGAATGGTAGGAATTTCTTAGTTAAATTTTTACAAAACTCATTGTTTTGTATAAAACAAACAGATTTGTTCAGATTTTTTGATACTGCACTATCCCTAGGGAGATTTGTAATGTCTCCTGTCTCATCTCAGTTTGGGATGTGGGACTGTGCACTTGCTGTGATTTCATGTAATTATTTCCAAGCTGTACTGTGCTGCATTCTCTCACTTCATTAGCACAGTTAAGCAAGAAAACAGAAGTATTTTTGCAATTATTTCTTTCTTTTCCCAGAAAGTTTTTGTATTACTAAGCCAAACCAAAATGAAATAAGAAAATAGTGTTTTGCCTGTGTAAATGGAGAGTATGGTAGTTGGGCTTGCTGTTGCTGTTACAGCGATTATATTCTGTTTACAGAAACATTGTGTAGTATCTGGGGAACAGGGAGAATGGAGATTTCAAGGGAATGCATAAGCAAGTCTCCTTTACCTGTAGCACTCCCCTGCATTTGCAGAGCATGTATTCATTTATATCTGCAATGTCCAGGCCTTGATATACTGACCTCCACTCAGACCAGCCTCAGCAACTACAGAATTCATTTCTCACTAAGTACAGGAAAGAGGCATGCGAATTTCAAGTGAGACCCTGCCAAGTTGTCCTAATAGTGACATGTGGCTGAGTCAGACACAAAAAGATAAAGTTGGATCTGGTTTTGTGCTTGTTCAAAATAGACACAAGCAGTGGGCAGTCTGCAGCTGCTCTGAGCAGCTTCAGATGGCAAGGAATATGAAAGGTGATAAGGAAGAGAAGGATAATTGAACCTTAGTTTTGGTTCAAATGTTTGAACCTCATTTTTCCAAGAGAGAGTATTTCTTAAGATTGTAACTGTCTTTGAAATCTATTCCAGTACTGATGTCTTTAGGTACGTACATCATCCTCTGTTAATTCAAGCTTTAGTATTGCCTTAAACTTCAATATTGCTTTCTCAAAGCACTATCAAATCAATTTGCCCCTTTTTTCAAAATAAAGCATCTCTTATTTTGAGAGAAATTTGTATTCATCATGGGAAAGAGAAGGGGACTAGGAATCAAGCCTGAGATAGCATTAGTATTATAGGTTTCTTGCAATTGTGTTAAAAAAAAAAAAAAACACCTCCATGTCTTTTGTTTTCACATAACATCCCAGTATATACTCAATCATTCTATCTGTATGGGTAAAGTGCTCTCATTTATTATTAGTTTTTCTTCAGGTGCTTTTCTGCATTCCCAGCCTTGCCATCGACAGGTCAGCTCTGTGAATCTAGTCCAGCATTTGCTGATGTTACTGCAAAAGGAACAGGAATGTTTTGGTAGATGCTGCTTCAAGGGCTGTTTCAGCACAACCTTCTTGGAAAGATAGTGATTTATCAATGTATAGTCTTTTAACCAATTTGAAATATTTGCATTTTGCAGAGGCAACACTTCCAGCTGGTGGGAAAGTTTCCCAAATTATTTAACACCATTTTCTCTGCTTCCTCTGTTGCTCTTGCACGTATGCACAGCAGGAAAATTGCACATCACTGCGTACAGCTGGTCTGCATTCCTCCATATCTGCTCTTGCCTGCTGCTCCACACCTGTCCTGGATGAAGTTAAACATCTTCTGCCTCCTGCCCAAATGTTCAATAAGGCCATTTGTAAGCCAGTGAAACAAAAAGTAAGCTGTATCTTTAGGACATCACTTCACCACCAGTGTGATGAGCAGCCATGAAATCACAAGCAGGAAGGCAACCATGACTCTCCCAAGATCAGCTTGAGAAGCTGTTCTTTTTCATCATAACTATTGGTAGGTTAAAAGAGTCCTTTATAATGTCTTTGGTAGGGGATTTTAATGTTCTAATCCATGTTATTTTACATAGCTATTAAATTTAATGTTTAGTTGTCATTCATCCTAAAAATAAATTTACAAACTTCAGCATGAATCTTGCATATCTGCCATGAGATAAAGAAAATCTCTTTATTCAAACCTTGAACCATATTTGAGCAGTTAATATTGAATACTTACATTACTACCTTTATTCCTCTGGTTCACTTCCCTCTAAATGAACACAGCATCCTCTTAATGGAGGCACTAATCTTCATGACAGCAGCTCTGACTGCTGATCTACTGCAGCAAATAGATCAGTCACTAGAAAGCAATGAGCATAATTAGATTCCAGGAGGAGATGTCAATGTCTGGAACCATCTTGAGGGAAGTCATCATTCATCTCTGAAATTCTTTGGCCACTGCTTGCCATGCAATTCTTGGGACAAGCACATCCTGAGTGAAGCTTCACAAGGAGATGGCCATACAGAAACAGCTGCTTTCATGGTCCCCCTTCTCCGTATGTTATATCACAGTGGCATAGAATCATAGAATCACAGAATGGTTTGCGCTGGAGGGGACCTTAAGGTCCCTAATTCACCCTCTCTGCCATGGACAGGGGCACTTTCCATTAGACCATGTTGCTCAAAGCCCCATCTTCCAACTCTTTGAAGTCATCCACCAAGATCAGGGCCAATATGGCTGAAGAACTGTTCAGTATTAGTGGCTGTCAGAAAGAAGGTGCACAGTGTTTTGAATATGGCACCTAGAATGTTTGCAGCCAATTTACTCTGGAGCACTGAACATGGAAAAAAGGGTACACTGTTAGTTTGACTCCAATCCTTAGTATTCTAATAGGTTGTAAAACACATCCCGTGGGGCAGAGGAAAGGTATTTCATTGCAGCATAGCACACGGGGCATGAATTCTTTGCAGTTACGTGGATGACCCAAACATTACCCCCTAGTACCTTTCTGAAAAGGGAGGAACAATGCAGCAATCTGCTGCTAAAACACCACAGCTTAGAGTCCCTTTAGCCATGAAAGTCGTGGAAGAGTCAACAGCAGGATGGCACAATGATGACTGACTCCCTGCAAGACCACGGCGCCATTCACACCATGCACAGCCAGGTGTTCTCAGAGCTCTCTTGTGGCTCCCCATCGTCTCCTCGTAGGTGCCAGCCCAGGCAGTGCGGGCACGGCCACTCCACCTGCTGGGGACTGACAGGGCTGGGTGCAGGCAACAACATGACTCCCAGGCTGGAGTGCCACCTACTGAATCACCACCACTGCCACCCATAGCAATTTGGTGATTTAGCCACAGAATTTGAAATAAAAGCAGCAAAACCTGAGATATTTAAATAATATCATATATCTAACCACATATTTAAATGCTTAAAGCTAGCAATTATGTCCTCAGCTGCCCCTGAAGGAGTAAAGCCAGCTGTAAGTCAACAACTCATTCAAAAAAAGATAGATTTAACTGGGTTCTTTTCTAAATTGAGGGGATAGCTTACATTTTATAAGTAGTGACATGCAAAATACTGACGGGCATGCCACCTGTACATCTGTGACAGTTGAAACAACAGAATTTCAGTGGGAAGTGCATGAATTCTGCTATTTATCTAAGAACTACTGCATATTAATCCATAAATGCAAAAGTTTTAAGCACCTCCACCTGGATCATTAATACAATTATTATTAACACTATCAGGACAAAGGCATTTCTCAGGTGACTGGAAGCGTGCCGCCTGCACACTGTTTCACCTGGCTTTTGTTCAACAGAAATGTTGTGTCATGTCCAGGCTTCTTGTGGTGCTCAGTGATTGAAGGAGTAAATAGGTTTTCAGTTCTTCACCTTCCCAATACATTTAATACAAACAGCATTTGGTGGTTCTGGGAAAACCAAAGTCACAATTCATTGCCTGCCTTTTGATTGGTAGTTTAAAAGGTGGGGGAAAGAAGTTCAAGCAGCCTTTGAATACAGTGGACAGTGGAAGAATAAAATACATTTAGCAGCCTTCTGTTGTCCAACTGGTGTGAACCTATTGGCTCCTGCATAGTAGCCTCCTTAACTGTATTTATCTTGATTAGTGACATTCTCTTGGCTTCTTTTGAAATGGATTGTCCACAAAAATGAGAGATATTTTTAGCTTGCTGTCCACAGTGTGTGCACACTAAGGAGAAATTATTATTGCTTATGGGACAGCAAAAGACAATACAAATCAATACTGTAGCAGTGAGTGTTATTGTTCTCCATACTTGAGAATTGCTTTTATGTATTTCTCAGTATTTTCCTGTTTGATTTGTGTTGAACTATAGTTATCTAGTTTAAACTAGCTTTTGCTTGTCATTAAAGGAAAAGAAGATCTGACTTTCTAAAATCAGATACAGAATACTTGAAAATTTGCAACTTAGTCTGTTAGGGTAGTCATCACTGATAATTATATTGAAAATCAAAATTTGTAATACTTAATTTCTTAAGGAAGCACGTACATTTTATTCACCTTTACAGACATCTCAGATATATCTTTGTAGTATCTCTTGCCTTAAATTTCCTCATCCAGAGAGTTGCACTGACCTATTTCTTTGTCAGATTTTATATTGCAGTGAGAGAAATGGAGTTGCCAAATATTAAATACTGAATTCAGTGAAATGCATTTACTATAATATCCACAATGCTGTGACTTGTCAAAATCAAGAAATGTTTAGCAGTAACATCCGAAACTGCAGATTATTCAGCTACAATAGATGGAATCATAGAACATAATCAGAGATGCTGCTCAGTAACCGGCAGTGATGTTCCTGCAGTAACTGCAGAATGTCTGTGACAGCAATGTGAGATACTGTTTCTCCCTTGAATCTCTGATTTTACTGCCTTCACAGGATATATGACTTAGTACAACTGTTGGAGTATTGAGTTTAAAGATTCAGCGTATAAAGTGATTGCCTTCCTTGCCCTGGTGAAAATTTTCTCCTTTCTAGTTTTACAGGTGTATGTCTGGGGGTTTTTTTCAATTGATCAAATACATGAAAACTAACTGAAAACCCAAACTGCAACTCTGTTCATATGATTAAAAATTATTAATAAAACTACTATTTCTTTGTTATGCAAAGAAGATTCCTTTAGGTATCTGTGATTTCAACAATACAAGCTTTTCTGAAACATTAAGACAATGTTTTTCTGCAGGGTTTTTTGGTTTCAGGTCAATATTTTCAAATTATGGTAAACAATCAACTGAACACAAAGTCCTGAATTATGGTAGGGTCTGGCAGAATCATTAGACCTCATCCAATTTTCTGTCACAGCTCCTTTCCTGTGGCAATGTAGAACTGGTGTGCAATTGTATGTGCAAAATTGATTCAGTACCTGGAAAAATTACAGAGACTATCATGCCTTTTTCCCTGCCTTTTCCCTGCCTTTTCCCAGAGTACTAACTCAGGATATAGCATGAATCAGCAACATGTCCTTTCATGGCTTCTCCTGTTTCCTGCCTTTGCTTATATACCTCTATTGCAATAGCATTGCTGCTGCAGCTCCTTCCAGCTCCAGTCTCCCTCTGCCTTGGCTACGGTGCTCGTGTGTTGGACTGGTGTCCTCAGCTCACACCTTCAACTGGACTTACCAGTACTACTGTGATGTCAGGGTTTATTTGCACTAATGCAGCAGATGGTTATGTATGTATGTAAAAATAAATATATATGTACAGACATATTGAAATATAGGTAGATATACATGTATGTAGTTATGTGTGTGGTTTTTTTCCTGGTGGTTTCTGAGAGGTGATTTTGCTCATTTTGTTCCAGGAGTGGTGTTAGAGGTTGGGGAATTTTTCCCCATTCTGTTGCTAGGGAACAATAACGACCGGGTACTTAAGAGACAAAAGACTTGGCTTGGGTGGGGGTGAGGGGAGGAGAGCACTTGGCCCTGGTTACTTCACTTGCTCTCAGGGCATCTGAGGGGGACGGTGGAGCTGCTGTTTTCCTTTTGCTGCGACTGCGGAAGCCCAGCTCCACACTGCCTTTTCTTCCTTGCTGGCTGAGCCCTCGTTTGGGAAAGCACAGGATCCCAAACCTCTTCCCTTCTCCAGGAGCGTGCGTCTCCCTGGGTCCAGCAGCTGCTGCGGAGGAGCCCGGCTGTCACTGACCCGTACCCCCACCTGCCGGGATGCACTTTGGCTTCTGCCACCACTGCAGAGTTTCTGCCACCTTTTGCTTGCTAGCCTGGGTGAGTCAGCTCTGCTGTCCAGCTTGCTGCTATGAGGCTTCCTCCTGCAGCCCATCCTGCCACCCAGCCCATCCACCATTATTCACATGAGGAAGGGAGCTGACCCCACGCCACAGCGCCCCCTGCAGGTGCTGGGAGTCACCGCCCCTGCCCTGCCCAGCTGGGAGCCCAACAGCGCCCCTTGCCGGCCGTGACTGGAACTGCACTAAAGGGGGGGTGGGTGGTGTCTGGCAGCCCAGAGAAAGCTGCCACCGGGTTTTTCTGGTTTTGTTTGTTGTTGCTACTGTTGCTGTTGTTCGTTTGCCTCGTTATAGATACTAGTAAAGAACTGTTATTCCTTTTCCCATATCTTTGCCTGAGACCCCTTGATTTCAAAGTTATAATAATTCGGAGGGAAGAGGGGGGGTTATATTCTCTATTGTAAGGGAGGTTCCCACCTTCCTTGACAGACACTTGTCTTTTCAAACCAAGACAAGTGGGCAGAGACAATAGCATTTTATACTGTTTGAATGTGAATAACGGTGTTGTGCCTAAAAGAACAGTTTGTTCAAACAAGCACAAAAATTTTCTCATTTGTGGTAGGAGCCCAGCTGGGCCTGTCTTCTGCAGTCTACAGCAACATCTCCAATAACAAACACAGTGACTCTCCCTTTTCTCCTGATAGACCACTCAAAAAAATAAGCCTTATTGGGAGAGAGATCAACAGTCATTCTGCATTTCAAGGATGTGAACAACATTGCCAGAGTGAGTTCTCAATCTTTAAATATCTACCTTCTATACAGTACCCTAAAGTGATTCTTAGCTGAGGTTTTTTAAACTCATTTTTCCTGAGTTTTGAGGGAAAACCTACTCAGTCCACACAGCTTTAAACCCTATTGGTATCAAAATGCTTTATTGATCTGTCAACAATATGGAATTAAGCAGCAATCAGTGAAGTGTTGCATTCAAGTAGTAATGCAACAAGTAAACCCCCAGACTAGACACATGAATGTTAATTAATGCCAGCAAATTTATAAACATTTCCTGCAATAAATGCAAGAGATTTCTGAAATGCTATAAGTCTGCCCCGACTACACATGCACATTGTGTTAATGCTTGTGAGCACAAACTCTGAAACAAATTCAGAAAAATAAAATCCTATTTCCACTTGTAACCTACAAGTTAGCTACTTTTGTAGCTGACAAACCCCTTGCATTTCATGCGAATAATGGTGTAATTTTTACTAAACTAATTGTGAGTTGTGGGAAGAGAATAGAATAGAAAAAAATCTTTACTGTGAGCATGATGAGGCACTGTAATAGAATGCTCCAAAAAGTTCTGGATGCTCCATCCCTAGAAGTCCAGTTCTTCTTGGAGTATCTGGCTTCCTGAACTGAAAGACAGGGACAGATAGCAGCATGACGCTCCCATAATCCAAGGGGAAATGGTCATCAACCTGCTACAGCACTTAGACACACACAAATCTGTGGGTCCAGATGAGATCCATCCAAGGGTACAGAGAGAGCTCATGAAAATGGTCACCAAACCACTATCCATCATTTATCAGCAGCCCTTGCTGACCACGGAGGTCCAAGTTGACTGGAAGTCAGCAAATATGACACCCATCTGCATGAGGGCCTGGAAGGATTTGGGGAACTACAGGACTGTCAGTCTAACCATGGTGCTGAGGAAGGTTAGTGAGCAGCTCATCTTGAGTGCCATTACCCAAGTGCAGGATAACCAGGGGATTATGCCCAGCTAGCATGGCTTGACCAACCTGATCTCCTATGACCTGGTGACCCACTTAGCAAAGAAAGAAAGGCTGTAAATTTTGTCATCTGCATGATGACATGGGTGTCAAAGCCTTTGACACCCTTTCTCACAGCATTCTCCTGTAGAAACTGGCTGCTCATGGCTTGGACAGGTGCACTGTTCACTGGGTAAAAAAATGGATAGGTGTTCCCAGAGAGTGGTGATGAATGGTGCTACATCCAGTTGGCTGGTCACAAGAGGTTCCAGAGGGCTCAGCATTGGGACCAGTCTCGTTCAATATCTTTATTGATGATCCAGCTGAGGGGATTGAGTGCACCCTCAGTCAGTTCATGGACAACACTAAGGTGAGCAGGAATGTTAAGCTGTAGGAGGGTAGGAAGGCTCTGCAGGGGGCTCTGGACAAGCTGGATCAATTGCCTGAGGTGAATGGTCTGAGGTTCAACAAGGCAAAATGTTGGGTCCTGCATTTGGGTCACAACAACCCCAGGCTGCGCTACGGGCTGGGGCAGAGTGGCTGGAAACCTGCCCAGAGCAAAAGGACCTGGTGGTGCTGGTTGACAGCAGCTGACCATGAGCCAGCGTGTGCCCAGGTGGCCAAGAAGGCCAAAGGCAGCCTGGCCTGGATCAGCAATAGTGTGGCCAGTAGGACCAGGGCAGTGATTGTCCCTCTGTACTCAGCACTGGTGAGGTCACACCTTGAATTCTGTATCCAGTTTGGGCCCTTCAGTTCAAGAAAGGCAGTGAGGTGCTGGAGAGTGTCCAGAGAAGGGCAACAGAGCTGGGGAAGGGTCTGGAGCATAAGTCCTGTGTGGAGTGTCTGAGGGACCTGGGTTTGCTTAGCCTGGAGAAGAGGAGGCTCAGAGGGGGTCTCATCACTCTCTACAACTGCCTGAAAGGAGGTTGTAGCTACGTTGAAGTTAGTCTCTTTTCCCGAACAAGTGACAGGAGAAGACAAAATGGCCTCAAGTTGCACCAGAGGAGGTTTAGACTGGATATTAGGAAATTTTTTTTTGCTGAAAGGCTTGTCAACCATTGGAACAGGCTGCCCATGGGAAGTAGTAGAATCACCTCATCCCCGTTTAAAACACGTGTATATGTGATATGTAGAGACATAGCTTAGCAATGGACTTGGCTGTCCTGGGTTAATGGTTGGACTCGATGACCTAAAAGGTCTTTTCCAACCAAAATGATTCTTATGATTCTAAGTTTCTTTAACATTACTTTTCTTTATAAAGAGAGAACTTCCTAATTGTTTATCCTGCTTACAGAAACTCAGGCAACAAGGCCCAGTGCTTTTCAACAAAGATTTTGGAGCAAAACTACATACCCATTTCAAATTGGAACTCTGTGCACAGCAGTGCACTTGGATAATATTTCTGGGAAGGAGGAATCATATATACAAGCCAATGATATCTCCTCTGGTCTAAGCAAATCTGAGGGATTTGTACATTCAACCAAGGATAAAAAGAAACCAAACTCTGCCATCCCATCCCCAGAAGGACTTTGCCTTTTCACCAGAATAAAATAATTTTGCAGACACTGCAATGCATGGAAGTACTTGACCACTTACTTTATCTAGTAAGAAGATCCATCACAAAAGGTTATTGCATTCTCAAACGCCATGCCATCAATGCCAGCATCTTTAGACAATAAGAATATGAGCTTCCATCTGGCAGGTGCCATCTGGAGCCCTGGGAATCATATCCAATTCTCTCACCAAGTTAATAAATGCCACAGCACTTTACAAGGAAGAAAAGCATCATTTCTACTTGCATTGAGCCACAACAATTGCAGGCTCTTTCTCTGGGGCAAATGTTACCATTTTTCTTGGCATAATTTATTGGTTTTTTTAGCTTAAACCATCTATCTTTTATTTGAAGTAAAAGCCCAAAATATTTTCATAGGAGTCCCTGAAAGGGATTTTGGGACTTGGAAGTTTTCCATTAATACTTCAAAATGATGTGGTGTTACCCAAACTGATGGCTGGGACTTTGCCAACAAGAGGGAACAGGAATGAAGCACAAAGCTTCTGCAACTCTTTCCTGGTCCTGCTGAGATGAAGGTACTACTGAACACTTTTACCTCCACGGCTGCATGCCCTTTCAAGTGTTGTCACAACTAAAGGCTAGGAGAACAGGAAAACACTATCAGGTGGAACCTGCCTTTGAAAGTATACATCGGCGTCAGATAAGCCCCGCAAGAGCTAGTTGAGATATTCACTCTGCAAAACAAAGCACAGCTTCTTAACCTAGTAGAGGCACAGCTTTATAAACCTGGAGGGAAAATACATGATTCTGTTTGATCCTGTGAGATTTTGTTCCAGGAACCACACAGCCCTATTTTCATCGTATTGCACTTCAGCTTCTAAGATACAGTAGTTCTGTGCAGCAACTTTTCATTTCAGGAGAGGCATCTCAGAAACAAATCTCAGGGCACCTGGCTTGGCTACTATCCCAAGTTTGGAGGCCTCTGTCAGCAGGGTAGACATGTCTTAACAGAAGCAGCTAAATTCAACAGTTGAATAAAAGGTGGCATTTTGAGAAGATATTAAACAGAAAGAGTAGAACACCAATGGCAAGGAAAATGCTAAGAATGTTGGAGAAAGCTCTTAGAATAGGAAAGGAGTACAATCTTTCATACTGCAAGAGCCATATTCAGGTAAGCAGGTAAGGTAATTTGAAGTTAGAGGAAAAATGCAGTTCTACTTAGATTTCAAGTTGACAATATATGTTGAGTCCTAAATGTATTACAATCTATTGCTAAGAAACTGTCAAAGAGTTTTAAGAACTTCACCATAAATCTAGAAGAATTACTACAAAGCATGTAGAATACATTTGTGCTGGACTGATAAAAATCACTTCCAAAGCTAATAGTTTCTTTGCAGGTACTGTATTTTGTTTATTCCCTTTAACAGTAATTGCTCTTTGATTAATTTGCAATTAATACAATAATAATTAACAAATTGGGAGTTTTATTCTTTCGTAGCAAAGAAGCAGGAACTAGGCTATAAGAGGATGATGTCATAACTGCAAATGATTTCAATTTTATATAACATAGCACTACCTGGTTATGTTTAACCTGAATATTTTCTTCAGCCAGAGTGAGAAGCCCTGGAGCAAGCATAACTGGGTTTTTTGTGGTGTTGGTTTTGGGTTTTTTTTCAGGACAGCAGCATTAACACAGAGCAATCACAAAATGACAGCCTGAAACCAATTTGGTTAGGTATAAGAAAGGAGACAATGACAAGAAACCTTCATACAACTCACTAACTACAGAAGATATCTCATTTATTGAATCAGTTAATTTTAAATTAATAACATTTGTTAATGTTTTGCCTATCTATGCAGCACATTCAGCATAACTTTACATAACTTGTAACTTTAAAGTGTTGCATTTCATTACTAGCAAAATGCAGTTTGACACAAAGTGAGGAGAAAAAAAAAGGAAATACCAGTCAGCGTATCTACCATAATAATATAAAAAAAAGCAGCAATCTAAATAACTGTCTAACAAGCTGCAAACTTGTTTGAAAGTGAATACAGTGTACTATTACTAAGTCAGAAGGAAGAACCAAATATAATGTAAAAAGCTGTATCTAGTTACAAATCTGTATTTTAAGGGTTACAAATTGAGGAGAACCAACCTTTCAACAAAAACCTTTGTGTACCACTTACAATAACCAATCATTAAAAACAACTGTTTAATCTGTATCTTTTCAAATCAGCAACTTCACACAAGACTTGATATCAACACTTGAACTGAATTACAGAAACTGCAAAGTTTCAGGCAGTAAAATGCAACTTGTACAGTAACAGTTTTAAGACTCTTTACAAAGCACTCCATACTGAAGAAACTGGCAGGAGAAAACAAGCTGCTTTGGAATTCCTCTTTAACTCATGTGTTTCTCAAGCATTGGATAAAAAACCCAAGGATTTCAGAATCCTATATACTAGTTATATAGGTATTTCTATTACAGGCCTCCCAAAAATTAAGCCATGAACTCTGCAGAAGGCTGACACATGTGACAAGATTAGGGTGATTTGTCTAAAGAACAGACAAGACAGGTTAGTTAAGTGCTGAAATTAGCATTATCTGGTGCAAGGGAGCCCCCCAATAACAGGGATATCAGATTTTATTCCTAAAGCCACTAATAGATAGAGACTGAATTCTGCCCAAAACCCATAATAAAAAATCTTTAGGAAAAAGTTCACATAGCAAGTTTAGCCACTGGTGTTTAACTATAAGTAGGTGTTCTAAGGTGAGATTTTGTTTCACAATATAAATGGCTTTTGAAACTACTGAAAGAACAAATAATTATAGTAATGATTTGTGAAGCAGTATCAAAAGAACATCAAGCACAGACCGGATTCCTTCCTTCATTCCTCAGACTATGCACACTATATGAGGGTTTCCAGGAATATTCATCTTTTATTTTCTAAAAAAAAGCATACCTGAGCAATCCCAACTGTCTCACCTTTGTGAAGGGCCCTGAAGATGATCAGAGGCCTGTTGCAGCTCTCCTGTGAAGACAGGCTGAGAGAATTGGGATTGTTAAGCCTGACGAGAAGGCTCCAGCGAGACCTTAGAGCACCTTCCAGGACCTAAAGGAGGCTTGCAACAAGGCTGGAGAGGGATTACAAAGGCATGTAGTGACAGGACAAAGGGAAATGCCTTCAAACTGAGAGTAGGGTTAGATCAGCTATTATAGGAAGAAATTCTTTACTCTGAGGGTGGTGAAGCACTGGAACAGATTGCTCAGAGTTGTTGACAACCCGTCCCTGCAGGTGTTCAAGGCCAGGTTGGATGGGGCTCTGAGCAACCTGGTCTTGTGAAAGGTGTCCCTCCCTTTGGCAGGCAGGTTGGAACCAAATTATCTTTAAGGTCCCTTTCAACCCAAACCATTCTGATTCTATTGACACTGACAATGTACCACAGGATTATATTTTTTAGTCAAAACACTAAATGAAGGATAATTCTGAAATAATCTTGGCCATTGACATATAAGCACACCTTAATCCAAACTATACTATGGTAGTCAAAACAAAAATAAAAGAAGATGTGTAGATAAAAGCAAGTGAAAAGATGAATGGCAATTTTACACTTCCTGAGTTCCCCACCCTTTACTGCTGCTCTTCTGAAGGCATTCTCCAAGCAGCTGATTATAGGACTGATTTTAAAATTCAATTTGAAATAAAGTATTTTGTTCCAAGTATATGATTTAAGTATCTTCATGTAAATATTCCACTTTAAAGGCTGAGCTATGTGGGTATTCTTCAGGTGACAGGCTGAACAATAATTCCATCTGAACCAGCCTTAAGTACACTATAGCCTCTTATTATGACCTGAAATTAAAGCAAAGGCCAATATTGTCAATACGTCAAATATTTCCAACTGTGCCTGCAGAGGCCACTTGGCCTTGTGACCAACTGCTATACCTAAGCCATGTGGTTGCCATTTGTGACTTAACATGAGTACCCAAAGCACATCCATTTTACAGGCCCTTCCTGACTGAAAAAAACCCCTGTATCTCAGGCAGTATTCACAAAAAATCCCAACTAATAATCAAAGCTTGGTACTTGTCGGGTATTGTGATAAGAGTAGCAGTGGGGTAATATTAATAATAAACCTACCCCCCAAAAAACCAACTTACAGTTAAATATATTACAAATTGAGTTTAACATATCAAAAGTTGAGAAATACCCCACTTCAAAAGAGTCACAGCCTATCAGTATAAAGGAAGAATATAAAACTATTTTATTGACCACTGTTCACCAGTATTTACAATAAAGTAAACAATATACAGTCTGATAACATTCAAATTACTACAAAGTTAGTTTTCACCTCGTCTTTTTAAGACCAAGTGATCCCAAATACTAAAAAGAATAACCCTACAGGTTTAAAGGGCTAGGTTTGGGTAAAGAAGATACATGCACATCAATAGTATAGAAGACTACAAAACATCTGTGACTTTGTTTAGACATTCATTATGATTCTGTAATAACTATGGAAGTTCTTCAATGTTTTATAAAAGCTTTTACCTAATATGGAGGAAGTAGTAGTATCAAATGGTCTCTTGTGATAAATGAAACAAGTTGCAGAAAGCTTTTATTTACTTGCTGTTGATGCAAAACATACTACTTCAAAAAAATATCAAATTTGAAACTTGTTAGAATGTATGCTTCTCACTTTGCTAATAAATCAAATTTCGGGTTTTAATATTCTTACATATAAAAAAAAGCAATGCAAACAATTATTGTGCTTCATCTTCTGGGCATGAATGCCAAGTTAGCCGTTCTTCATAAAAAGCGATTACGATCTGAGGACACTTCACATTAGCTTCTTTGGCCAGCACCAGATCTGCCTCATCAGAGTCTTTCCTGATGCAGAAGAGAGCGAGATTTGAGAAAATGAATAATCATTATTTCAAAACATTTAACAGTTCTTGGTAAGTCCTAAGTTCTGAAAAGAATGCCAGCTAGAAATCAGTTTGCAGTATACCTTTCACTAAAGCTACTACGACTTTCCATGCTAATGGTAATGATGAGGTTTCATAGCTCCATTGTTCTTCCCTTCCCATGTATTTTTCTCTTTGAAAGGAAAACGCTATTCAAAGGCAACCAGTTATAAGGTTACATACTGCAGTATGTAATGAAAGAAGTAAAACTTGGTTGATTTTGTCTTTTAAGGACTGATCAAAACTTCAAAGACTTAAAAATCATAGGACCAATCTTAACAGATGGTTCTTACATGCAAATTATATTTACTGTTTATGCAAGTAACTTCCTGTATTTCATACTGTTATTTGTGATGTTGTCTTGGGATAACAAACCAAGCTTGCCAGTCTGACATGCTTCAGATTCCATTTTAAAGTGTATGCTGCCTTTACAAGTCAGCTTTGTGCATACATACTCATATCTATGTTTGTTATTTATGACCAGTTTATGAAAAACTAATCAACTGCAACTGAACTAAACAAAAAAAAGTCCCCTGTGTTTGATTTGGGCAATTATCACTATAGAAATTCAAACACTCGTGATCTTTGTTTTGCAACTTTTCTAAGTTTCACATAAAATTTATAGAGAATTTGAGAAGGCAGAAGGGAGACGATCTCCCATAGCACTAATCTTCAGCAGTCTAGGCACATCCCAAGACATGTGTCTCAGGAGATCACTCAGTTTGACTCCATTCTGAAAATCTGCCCTTCTCAAAGGCTGTAAAAAGCTATCCTTCTTCTTATCCCATCACCTTAAGAAATCTGAATCCCAGCAAATGTCAATTCAGTCTCTTGATTTCTCAGCACTGGGAAGAAGCACTGATTTTACCCCATTTGTTCACAAGGCAAGAAATCCTTTTCCCAACACTGTAGCTAATGAAGATGGTCCCCACCTACCCTCCCAACAACATAAACTCCTCACATCACTCTCCCCTGTTACTAGCCCCATAATGTCAAGCCTCTCCATATTGTTTATTCATCTCCACCTTTGCTTTCTCCCCTAGTTGCTTCCAATTGCACTTTGTTGCATGCAGAACAGCTGGCACTATGGTTGGTTAAACCGTTAGCTATCCAGCAGCTGTCTTCTGCTTATTGAAACGTGCAAAGCTGAATTTCTGCCTGCCATTCCCTCAGCAAGAGCATAACCAAGATCCAGTTTTTCCATATAAATGCCAATTTCCCCCTATTTCATCAGAAGTTACCTTTCAAATTTCTACTTCTGTAAAATTGAACCAATAGAAATGAAAGATATTTGGGGTTTTGAAGGAACAGGGATTAAGTACTAACTGAATATACAATGCTTGTTTTTCTAAGAATACAACGTTAGTAAGGAGACTACCAGCTTCTGTTTTACTCCTGAAATGAAGTTGTCTCTTTAGCCTAACTGCAGCTGCCTGCCCTCCCTTCACGAACAAGAACCGCAGATGTCAGACTTACCATTTCATGAGGAACATAAGCTCTCCACTGCTATCCGTAGCCCCAATTATCCGCTCAGGATCAAGACCCCTTGCAAACCCTCTTGGTTTATCAACCTATTAAGTTAGAAAATAGTCATCTAATTTACGACAAAATTCTATTTTGGTACTAGATACACAAATTTTTGTACATTTATGTATGTGTGTGTGTATGTCAGAACAAAAAAATACAGCCTTAAAAACCCATCAAATCTATAATTACATATTATTGTCTGAATATGACGGATTTTTCATGACCAATCTTCAGGCCAAGTTATTCAGATGTAGGGTAATAATAAAGGATTTTATATTCATGTTTCCAGCATTTATTTTTGAAAATACAACACATGAAACAAATGGTCTAAAATAATTTTAGTAGATAAACAAGCATGGTCAGTAAAAATAAAAAAGCAGCAAAGTAAAAATGCACACCTGGAAGGGGAAAAAACACATCCTTTTCTGCAAAACAACAGGCTTGCGTTGGCTAAGCAAACAATGAAACTGCACCCTTGGGGAACACCTCAACTCTTCTTGGCTCACTGAGATCACACTAATGACAAAAAATATCGCAACTATTTCCTCTATTAGCTCCTTTATAGGTTCAGAATATCCTTTTAGAGACAGTGGCCACTATTGTAACAGATGAAGCTGAACAACTAACTCTATACAGAAACCAAAATATTCTTTGTATTATTCATTAACTACTGATGCCTTCCAACCTTTTTGACAGTAACCACACGTCCAACTGTTGTCTTCAG
The DNA here is from genome assembly GCA_013397935.1 of Dasyornis broadbenti. Taxonomy (NCBI): domain Eukaryota; kingdom Metazoa; phylum Chordata; class Aves; order Passeriformes; family Dasyornithidae; genus Dasyornis; species Dasyornis broadbenti. The sequence goes on from VZRN01002077.1 coordinate 164,291, forward strand.
TACATGAAAATGGTTGGCAATGTCAGCGGTTTCAAACTGCTAGTCTGGAAGTTTACGGAGTAAAATGTGAACTACTGAACACATTACCACATGTACATTATTCTCTACTTATCAGCACTAAATGTGTCAAGTTGTTCACTCATTTGAACTGAAGGAGAAATCCAGACCTCCCAGGAAAGGTAGGCTTTCTTCACTCATCCTTTCTACTCGTTCTCTATCATGTCTGGTCCTAATCTAAGTAACTGACTGGTCTTCACATTTTGCCATCTTGCCACTCACTTATTCAAAATCATATACTAAATATGAAATCCAAACCAGAACTTCATTTTTGTTCCATTCATGGAGCTTTTGCTCTAATAGAAACTAATCACTGAATACTATTAATTAATAACTCTTAACCAGTCATACTTTCAATTATTTAGTAAGTGTTACGGGACAATGTAAGAACTTCTAATCATCATGTCAGTCAATCATCCTCTATCCACCACTTGGACAGTGTGATAAACCACACTGAATGTATATCCTTTTAAACTGCAGATCCAGATGCTATGCAATTTTTACAGTTTTAAATCAGTATTCAGTCTCATTCTTAAAGGCACAATATGATTTTTTGGGGGATGGAGAGGTAGGGAAGAGATGCAGGGAAACAAAAGCTTAACATGTGAACATATACTTACAGAATCACGCTTTTTCTTTGATTTACTATCATCAGATTCGCTATCTGACAAAGATTTTCTTTTGGCACCATCTGTTTTTTCTTTACCAGCTTTCTGAGAGTTCAGAAAAGCTTCAATTAGCTCTGGACAATCTAAGTTCTCTTCAGGTTCCCATGTGTTGTCAGCACTGAAACATACACACATTTATGTAAAACTAGGAAAAGAAGAATGTAAACCTAGCCCCATGCCTCCCCTTAATTTAAGCAAGTTAATTTTTGTCTCACTATATAAGGTACATTTGTTAAACCCTAAGGATCTTTATCTTGCTATCTTTAGTAGCCTTCATGTACTGCATTTGATGCTTGAAAAAGGGCACTCCACTAGTATCGAAAAACAATGTTCTTAAACTGAAGATAACACAAAAAGCAGCTATATTAACACCTATGTTCTTGGTAGAGTATGGGAGTTAAAACAAACAATCTGCACCCTACTAAAACTTACCTGTCCGTTTAAAACTGACTCACTTCCCTGGTTCCTCTAAAGACTGTCCATAAAAACAAACTATATGATATGAGCACTAAGACTTAGAGAGAACAGTGTACACAACAGTCATTACAAAAGGCCATATCTATATCTATAATCTACATCTATCTTTAAGCTTTCACATATGAAGAACACTCTAAAGTTGGCTCTGAGCACTGAACACAACTATACCTAGAACTATCGTCTTCCTTCAGTTGACTGACTGCAGGAGGGAACAATGGTGGGCAGAGCTGGGCACTGCATATGTTTTAGTGAGTATGCATTTTGTTAACTAAAATTTTAAGAAGTCCACGAATGTTCCCCACAACCACTAAGCACCTCACACTCAAATACTGCCACAGCACTACTGCATGAGCAGGATACCTACAAATTATTTTCCATTACAATAACATTTTATTACAAGTTCAAATCAGACCTTCAAATACTAAGCACATTGTGCTTTGCGTTTATGCAGATATCACTGCACGCATTTCAGGTGCCAGAGTGCAGTGTTGCAATGCACTCACTTTGGGAGGTATGCAACAGTAATATCACTGCATACATAACCATTTATGCACAAATTCTAGGTGCATCACCTTCTTTCAGCTCGTAAAGCAAGCTGCCACAGAGCGTCACTGAAAGGAGGCACAACTGCATTCCTTCTTAAACAATCAACTTTTTAAGTCTACTGTAAAGTTTTCATGTACATACATAACTCCTGGAAAAGACACTCAAAAATTCCTTTCAAGTATGCCTAATGAAGGCAACCTTTGCACAGGCAAATGCAGCTAATTTGAGAGCAGTTCAGGAAAACTAATAATAAGTGAACTACCTGCTTCAGAGCTGCCTGCAGTTTAAATCCCTGCATGACTTCTTACTCAGAAGTAACATTCATTCTTTTACATATAGGATAACTGTCAGGCTATCTTACCTTGATAGATACGGACACAAGCTCTACCAGAGTGGTAAAAGAACAATCACTAAGGGCTTGGTAAAAGTCCTTAAATTTTTTATATAGCACAAACAATGAACTACAGTGTCTTCTATTATATTTTTATACTCAATTGTCCCAGTTGACTATGCACTTATGGATGTCCTTCCCTCAAGGTTTTTTAAAGTGGATGTCCATCATCCAATCTTCAAATCTATGGTCAGTGTATCATTCTATCAGAAAAATTTTAAAAAGTAATGGCTTACTCTGTAAATCCTTTCCACTTTAAGTAGTATTCCACCTTTCCATTTACAACACGTCTGTCCAGGACCTTCTCCACAACAAATTCTTCAGGCTCTGCCTCTTCAACTTTTTTACCTTTGCCATTCTGTTTCTTTCCCATTTTGTGCTACAAAAGAAATTCAGAATGACATTACTTTTTTTT